>VXBX01003748.1:563063-732352 GCA_013400415.1 Scytalopus superciliaris | reverse complement strand
TGCTATAGTATTTGTGTTTGTGTTTGTTTGTGTGTGCGTGTGTGTGTGTATTTGTGTGTGTGTGTGTGTGCTCGTCGTGTCCCTCCCTCCCTTCAGCCACCCCACCCCCGGGAGGGGAGGGAAGGAGGGGATGGGAGAGGGGGGGCTCCGACGGCTCGCCTCGCTCCGGCAGCCCCAGTCTCTCCGCCAACGTCAGGGAGGTCATTAATAACCAATTAGGAGGGTCAATGAAGCTCATATATAGCCGGGCGGGAGCCGCCGAGCCGCACGGAGCCCAGCCCGCCGCCCACCGCCCGCCGTGCCCGGCCCCGCCGCGTCCGGCCCCGCCGCCTCGCCCCCATGATGGGCTCGGTGCTGCCCGCCGAGGCCCTGGTCCTCAAGCCCGGGCTGAAGCCGCAGGGGCTCTCGCTGGCCGAGGTGATCACCTCCGACATCCTGCACAGCTTCCTCTACGGCCGCTGGAGAAACGTCCTGGGAGAGCAGCTCTTCGAGGAGAAGAGCAGCCCCAAGACCGCCTTCACGGCCGAGGTCCTGGCTCAGTCCTTCTCCGGAGGTGAGTGACCCCCTCCGGACGCACCCAGATCCCCGCGGTTACCCCCACCGGCCCCGGGCAGGGCTCCCGATGCCCGGCGGTCGGATGCGGTGCCGGCGCCCCGCTCTCCCCAGGCGTGGGACTCGGGAAAAAGGGCTTTAAATTCATTTGGTTAACTTGGGCTTGACCTGAGAAAGTTCCCACTTAAACCGCGGGCTGGGGGAGCCGGGGGGGCCGGGGCCGCCCCGCATTCAGCCGCCCGGCACAATATCTTTTCTCTCGCCCCGGCATCGCCGGGGCGTCCCGGCTCCCTTTTCCCCCTCTCGGATTTCTGTTCCTCTCTTAATTTACCATGAAGGCTAATTCCATTTCCATTCACGATATGTCAACCATCTCATCTCCCCATTTTGTAAGAGGAATTCCTGGGCCCTTTTAAACAAGCCCTCGCGCCATTCAGGCACAATGTACCGCTACAGCATTCCTAAAGGACTAATGAATTTAGAATTAGCAATTTCTTTCTAGTTGAGTTTAATGAATGCAGATCACTTTAACAGCATGACAAATTGCTGGATGGGCCGAAATAGACACCATTTAACCTCCTTTCCCAGCCCCGCTCCCTCGCCCAGCTCGGGATGCTTTTCCCAGGTACCTCCTCAATGCCCCGGGGGAACCTTGTACCGCTTTGTGGGAGCCCGGTTGGGCGTTTAAAAGGCTCAGCCCCGGGGTCTGGGCTGGGGATGGGGAGGGGTCCCCGCCGCCTCCAATCTCCCCCGGCCGGTCCCTTTCTGAGCCCTCTCCCCCCTCACAGAGGTACAGAAACTTTCCAGCTTGGTGCTGCCGTCGGAAGTGATCATCGCCCAGAGCTCCATCCCCGGGGAAGGGCTCGGCATCTTCTCCAAGACCTGGATCAAGGCTGGCACCGAGATGGGGCCGTTCACGGGCAGGGTCATCTCCCCCGAGCATGTGGACCTGTGCAAGAACAACAATCTCATGTGGGAGGTAAAGACCGCCCCTGTACCCGCAGCCTGGCTCGGCCCGGGGAGAGGCAGGGCCGGGGTGCTGGGGCTCTGCCCTGTGCTTGTGTGGTGCCAGACACCCTCCCCGTGCCTCAGTTTCCTCATTCATGCAAAAATCTGGGCAGATGGGTTTAGGAACCCCTTCAGGCAGGAGAACGATGAGGTTTCCTCAGCCCTCAGAGGAGTCCCAAAATGCTGCTGCTCATGTCCCACGCCGCGGGATCACACCCTGCCCTGCTGTGGTGGAACACCCGACTGGCTGCTGCCCACAGTGGGCAAAACCAGCTCCGCCCTGTGCCCTGTTCTCTGCTTTGTCCCAGCCCTGGTGAGGTTAATCCCAAGTGAAGCAGTGGGGTTTGGGCGATCTGAAATGCCAGGACATTGCACATTAATGCCCAGTCAGTAGAAAGGGTTTTCCTCCATTCGGTTTCTTTCACTCAGACTTGCCCTTAAATATTATTAATTATAATTGTAATTTTATGCTCAATAGAAACTTTCCTTACCTTTCTTGCCACCCTGCAGAGCATCCTTTCAGCTCTGCCAGGCACTTTCCCCCTCCACCCAAGGATGCTCCTGCTCTCCCAGGCACCTGCAGGATGCTGAACAGCTCCTTCCTCTGGGGCCAAGGTGCTGGTGGGGCTCTGCCAAGAAGGGGGATTGGGGCAGGGAGCTGGATTATCCAGGGGGATATGGCTGGTGGGGTCAGCCATGCCAGAGCAGAGCAGCCTGCTCAGCCCAGGAACATGAGCGGAAAGGGTTCAGACATCTCCTGGCTCTGGGCAGGGTCCCAAAGCCAGCCCAGCCTTGGGGCTGAGCTTGTCCCTGTCCAGAGCCTTTATCCCAGAGGCAGGAGGTGGAGGGGCTGAGCCCACCACGGGCAGCATTGCTACCAACTACCCTCTGCCCCTCCCAGGTCTTCAACGAGGACGGCACGGTGCGGTACTTCATCGATGCCAGCCAGGAGGACCATCGCAGCTGGATGACCTACATCAAATGTGCACGGAACGAGCAGGAGCAGAACCTGGAGGTCGTCCAGATTGGGAACAGCATCTTCTACAAGGCTATTGAGGTAAGCAGGGCTGAAGGGTACCAGGCAGCTGCAGGAGGGGAGCAGGGTGGTGGGACCCCCCACCCCACAGTCCCTCCCTCCCTTGTTTTTTTGGGCTCTTTTTGGGGTGTCTGTGGAGGCAGAGGGCAGCTTTGCTATCCCTGGCACTTGGATTCACTGGAAGAGGTAGGCACCACAGGGAGTGGCCATCACATGGGGTTCAGGGAGCAGTAAAGTTCCCTTCCCCACTCTGTCCCCTTTCATGGGATGGCCTGTGCTGAGCAGAGAGAAAACAAACACTGCCTGACCTTGTTTGGGGTGTAAAGTGTGAGAAGAGCTGCAATCCTGGCCCTGGCAGGGATTTCGGCAGGAACAGGTGTTTGATGCTTATTGAAAAATTGGAATTTTGTGCAGAACATGCTTCTCTGTAGCAGGGGAATGTTTTGGGGGGTTTCTGTGGAACCCGAGTGCAGACTGTGCCTGACTCAGCAGAGCTTTGCTTGGCTGTCACACTCCAGCTGTCAGTGGAGCGGGCAGGGAGCAGCGCTGGCACAGCCGTGCCTTGGGCTTTCCTCAGTCGGGCTGCAGAGAAGGGATTCATCCTGCCCGGCTCATCCATGTGCTCCTGTATGAAGTGCTGGTCAGTGCTGGCCCGGCACAGGTGCTGGGTGGCAGGGATGGCACAGGTTGTGGGGTGAAGGCTGGAGGAGACAGGGGGATGGAGGTGGGTGCCTGGCTCCCTGGCAGTATTGGTGCCTGGGAGAGGGTCTCAGCTGGGAAGGAGTGTGAGTGCCCGCTGGTTCCACAGGCATGGACAGCTCCACGGATCTATTTGGGCTCCTGCACTGGTTTACAGAGGACCACAGCCCCATCCTGCACTGAGCTAGCAGCAGGGCTGGCTTAGGGATTGCTTAGGAATTGGAGTGGGAAAGGCGAGTGGGTGCGTAGGAAGAGGAGCAGGTATATTCTCTCCTGCTACAGGAGAGCCCTGTGCCCCTCAGACTCTGCTGCATTTCCCTGTGCAGTGCTGTGAGCAAGAGCCCCAAGTGCTTCCCTGCTGCTCTTCCCATGCTGGACACCCCTCCTTAGACCTCAGCTGTTTTAAGATCTGGTATTCCTGTGGGCAGCTGTGCCTGTTGTGACAGCAGCTTAATTGCTTTTTATTACTGTTCTTAAATTATGCAAATAAGTAAAATAATTCCAGGTAGCCGTGGTGTAATTAGGAATACAGCTGTGGTTTTCACACCTTGTGCAGGCACGGGTGATGGGGTGGGTGATCCAGTATTTGTGGAGGTGCATGTAGAGGCCCTGCATAGCCATGGTCCATCTGCAGGCTTGCTCCCGAGGCTGAAGCAGTGAGCACCAGAGCAGGATGAGTTTAATTCCATTGGCACAAGCAGCAAAATTGAAAGGCTGAGAGTGCTGAACCCCAAGTGATGGAGAGGAGCAGGTGGGGATGAAGGCATGGCAGGTACCTGGTGGTGCTCCTGCTCCCGCTGCTGCCGGGTTGGCATGGATGCCTCTGTTCCAGGAGGAGCAAAAGGGGATGGGTGAGAGTGTGAGGAGGGGAGGCATGGAATGTGTGAGGAGCTCGGTCACAACCGGTCAAGGAAGTGCCTTTTTTCTGGGTTCCCCATTCCTACCTATGCACACACACAGTTCCAAAAGCCATCACTCATTCAAACCTATAGGAGTTTGCACATCCAACAAGAAAGGATTTTCCTCTAGTAGTCCTCTCTTGGCTCAGTAATCCCCTCACACCGAGCCATGGGCACACCAATACGGCATTTTGGACCAGAGCAAACCCCCTTGTCACCCACCACACCTGTTCTGTCACCTCCCTCACCTCAAGCCCTGGACTGAGGGTGCAGCATCAGCCTGTCACCAGCTGGAACAGCTCAGTCCTGGGCAGGATATGTGCACACTGACCCAAACTTGGAGCTGCCCTGCTCAGCAGGGTGTGTCTGTGCACCCTCCATCCTCCTGCCTGTGCCCACTGCGTCCCTTCCCCAGCGGGCACCATGAGTTACCCGGTCCCTCTGCACCCGCCTCTGCTGCACCATGGCTCCAGTACACCTTCTCTTAGGATGCCTTTCTCAACTATCCACCACAAGATCAGACTTATTTAGTGCCTTTTCTGCTATTTACCTGTAGTATTTTAATGTGTTTTTCCTGTTCCTGCCCTTACTCGCTAATTTGTTTTTCCCATCCTCATTCTCAGCAGTATCAAGTTGCTGTTAATTGAAAATAAAGTGAGGGCAGTGAGTTTTGGCTTTTGATCCAAAGGCCATGGGATTCCTGGGAGGCAATTTAAATTTGCTTTGGGGTGTATTCACATGGGTGCTTCACCCACTGTTGGTGTGGGTGCAGCAGCTTCAATAGAATAAAACACACATGTATGCACCTATGCAGAGTGTTTTATCCTTACATCAATATTTTATTTGCTTGTATTAAAAATAACTAATTTTCTGTTAAGAGAAAATGACACTAAAACCCAGCACCAATCTGGGATGCAAAAGGATATTGGCTTCCAGTGCCTTCCAAGTTCCTCCTCTGCAGCCCCTGTGAGGTCTTTATGCAGGTGGACACTCAAAACACATGAAGTCAAATTCCTGCTGCTTTCAGGTGCTTAAAATTTGGCACATTTTTTTCAGGGTTTGGTTGATCTAATTTATAATCCGTGTTTCATGTGGATGCTTTTCCTGGGCTATTCCTTGTCTGCAAAACCATCCTCCGAAACGCAGGACTTTCCTGTTCCTAAATTTAGTTCTTCACACTAGGGACATGCAAGGGGAAATATATGTGTGTTTTGTTTAATGAAATGATGCTGTTAGTGCTGTTTGAACCGTTGTGAGAGTGTCCATCTTCCCGGCCACAGCTGCTGCACACGGGGAGCCTTGAACAGCATTTCCTGGCCACTCACCCCGGGCAGTGCAGGAACATAATGGGGAAGGAGAAGTGCCATCACTTCAGGGTGATGCAAACCCCCTTTCCTGGTCCTGTGCATCTCCTTAGGCCATTGCAGGCACCCTGCCTTCGGTGTGGGATGTAGGCAGCATCTCACACCTGAGCCGTGGTCTCTTATAGCAGCTCCGAGCTCTCCTCTGATCCATGGGCTGACAAGCCCTTTGCTGTTGGATCTGCATTTCCACCTTTTAAAATCCCTGATGGGAGTTCCTGCCCTACTGCAGGAGGGTACTGATGGCTCTGTCCAGAGCTGAAATGTTTTGCTGGAGCCCTGAGCTGCAGCTCCATGTCAGGGTTCCCTGCTTTGGTCTCTGTCACTGGTGCCTCGCAGCAGTTTGTGGCTCCACAAATGGTTGATTTCTCCATGTGCCACCGTGTCCTCATCTCCTCGAGCTGCTGGGATCTCTGGGTCCTGCACTCCAGAGAACCCAGCTCTGTCCGTATGCTCTTGCCTGTCACCTCTTTGTGTCCCAGCCTGGGGGAGACCCTGCTGGAGCAGGTTTGTGCTGGTGGTGGGTGGTGCTGAGCTGTGCCATCACCTCCAGTGCAGCATCCTGGGCAGTGTCGTGCCTGCCTGGGGGTGCTGGGGACCTCTGGGAGGTTCCAGGTGGCAGCAAAGGAACCAGCACGGGGATGGATATTCATCTCCCCTCCAAACACCCCTGTCTGTATCTTTCTTTCTAGATGATTCCTCCAGACCAAGAGCTGCTGGTGTGGTATGGGAACTCCCACAACACCTTCCTCGGCATTCCTGGTGTGCCAGGGCTGGAAGAGGAGCAGAAGAAGAACAAACATGGTAAGTAACACTGGAAACAGCCATGGGGGCACCATCTCTGCCCATTCACCCTGTGCCCAGCTTCGAGGCCACGGGGGTGGGCATGAGGCAGGGACATCCCAGGGGATGTCAGATATCCCAGTTCTCTGGGGACAAACACAGGGATGATGAGACAATCCACACAGCTTTAGCAGATCCCCAGTAATTCAGAGGGGTGCCTCCAGGATGGTTTGCCCAAGGCTATTGCTGGTGGGGTGTCCAGCAGTCACTGCCTGACCCAGCTGGGCAGGGTGTGAGCAGGAGGAAGGCAGCCCCAGTGCTCTGTGAAAGACTTGAGTGGATGCAGCTCCGGTGTCCCTACTCTGCATTTAATGGATATTTCCCCAAATCACCATCACAGGAGGCTTTTCTCTCCGTGGGTTTTTGCTCTCTGCTCCTCTGTGGGCACAGCAGAGCTCAAGCACTGCTGGGAGATGCTTGGTCAGAGCCAGATCCCATCTGTGCTTTCTAATCATACTTTCCATTCTGAGAGAGCCAGGTCAGAGCAGGGGGAGAAGGTGGGACCAGTGCAGAGCTGGACAGCGTGGCTGTGGGTTCCTGCACTCACTCCCTCCAGCTCTGCCACAGCCCAGAGAGGGGAAAAGCGCCTTTTGTGCCCGTCTATTAGGAATTCATTCAGCTCAGCTTGAATGTTCCCCCTCCCCTAAATCTGGGTGAGCTCATTCCCAGCGCTGGCTCCATCCCAAAGCCCCAAATGCCAGCCTGGATCCCGCTCTGCCTTGGGATGGGTGTCGCCACCAGCAGGGAGCCAGTGAGAGGGCACGGGGTTTTTTCCATGTCTCTGGGAGCCCACCATGCCGGAGGGCAGTGCCTGACCGTGCCCTGTTGCCCCCCCCAGAGGATTTCCACGCGGTGGAGACGGGGGCCAGCACGACGGGGCGGATGCGCTGCGTGATCTGCCACCGCGGCTTCAACTCCCGCAGCAACCTGCGCTCCCACATGCGCATCCACACCCTGGACAAGCCCTTCGTGTGCCGCTTCTGCAACCGCCGCTTCAGCCAGTCCTCCACCCTCCGCAACCACGTGCGCCTGCACACGGGCGAGCGGCCCTACAAGTGCCAGGTGTGCCAAAGTGCCTACTCCCAGCTCGCGGGGCTGCGGGCGCACCAGAAGAGCGCCCGGCACCGGCCCCCCAACGCCTCCCTGCAGGCCCACTCGCCCGCCCTGCCCGTGCCCCATCCCGCCTCCCTGGCCCACCACATCCCCACCATGGTGCTGTGAAGCCCCCCTGGGCGGCAGTGGGGTTTTTGGACAGCAAGGACTGGTGCTGAGACATACGATGGACTGGGGGGTTGGCCCTTGGCGGAGCTGGAGGGGTAGAGGCTGCTTTGTGTCTTGGAGGGGGTGCTGGGTTGTTTTTGGGGTTCAGCAGGTGAGCGAGGGGAACCCCCAGCTCTGCAGCTGCACTGTGGGATCATCCCCACGGAGATGTGGTGTAGGGTGGGCTGCTGGTCCCTGGGCTGGCAGGGGGAGAAGGGACACGGCGGGATGTCCTGCGTGGATTTGCCAGCGGAGCAGCGGAAAAGCTGAGCTTGGATGAGTTGCCACCTGGGTTTTACCGATAATTCGGTGGAAAGAAAAATTGCTCTTATCCCTCCTCCTCTGCTCCAGCAAGTGTCCAGCAGACACAGCCATCCTAGGGGTGGCTTTGACCCTGGTGGCTCTTCCAAGGGTCATGTTTTCCTTCTCATGAGCCCCGAGTCAAGGCATGATTGGATTTCCCACCCACCCAAGCCCCCTTTGGCTGCCCCACTCCAGCCCCAGCTGTGCACTGGGGTTTGTCACCCCTGCGAGCCATGCCATGGGGAGAGGGGACACCCACCCCACAGGCAGGTTTTGGGGGCACGCTGAGCTCTGCCGGGCTGTGCTTGTCCCAGCCCTTGGAGAAACTCTTCCCATCGCTTCCCCAGCCGGGGGGGAGCATTGCTGGAGCTGCTGCTGCCCTCTGGGGACAGGGAAAACCCATCCCCGGGCCAGCTCTGTCCCCAAGGACAACTCTAAGCGCCCTCTGGAGTCCCCACGCTCTGGCGGAGGGGCTGTGTATCATAAAGCCTGAAAGGAGGTATTCTAATATTAATTATAAGTCTAAGATGTATAAAGTTCTCACAAGCCGTGTTTTACTTCCAGGAAAAAAAAAAAAAGAAAAAAAAAATAAATCAAAACGAAACAAACGACCGTCACTTTAACTTTGTAAATATTTATGTAAACATTATCTACAAAACTTTGATATTATATATTATTTGATTGTATATGTACACAGTGTAAATACGTTTGTACCTCTCTCTTGTATTCTAAATAAAAATTACTTGGAACATTTATCATTTAGAAGACGGATGGCATGGAGAGCTTTATTTTATGTGCCAGGGGGCAGGGTGGGGTGCTTGGGATCAGTGAAGGTCTTAAATGCCACAATAATCAGTGAGTGAGGGGATGTGGCATCTCCTGATGGACCAAGGAGAGCAGGTGGGGGGAGGAAAAGACCAGTTTTGGGCTTAAAAAGCCCTTTTTCAGGTCTGGAAGAGCAGGGCAAGTTTTGGATGCTGAAAAAGCAGCTCCTTTGCTGCTCTCCCCTGGGATTTCCTCCCGAACCTGATTTAAACACACTAAACGTTCCCCACTCTGCCAAGAGTAGGGGACAATCCCGAGCCCCTAGGGGAGGGGGATGTTTAAGCCAAGTTTGAGCGCTGGGCAGGATTAGAAGGGGGGTCTGTCTGCAGATAAACAGGGGGGACACCCTGCGTGCACAGGCACCCCAAAACCCTCGTGGCGCAGCCCAAGCCGGGCCCGATGAGCCCCGGGGGAGGGTCTGGGGTGGTCCCTGAGCCCCCCGGCAGGGTTTTTGGGGTGGGCTTTGGGGTACCGGTCACGGATAAAGATGTGAGGGACCATGCCCTCACTAAACATGGCCGGGCCCCGCTTGGGTTCCAACGGGGTGAAGCCCGCAAGTCTCTTTGCTGCCAGTTACCAATATGGACGCCTGGATCCCGCCCACTGCCCTCACTCAAGATGGCGGCGCCAGCAGCCAGCATGGCGGGTGTGGTTGAGGCCGCGCCCAAGATGGCGGCGGTCACCATGAGGCTGCCGCAGGTCCGCGGGCCCGTGGGGGCGGGCGCGGCCCGGGGCGCCGAGAAGCACCTGGTGGCACCGGGAGACACCATCACCACCGACACGGGATACATGAGGTAAGGGGTGCGGCGGAGAGGGGGAAGGAGGGAGGCGGCGCCGCCGCCTCGGGCAGCCCTGAGGTGTCCGCGCCCTGTCCGCAGGGGCCACGGCACGTATGTGGAGGACGACAAGCTGATCGCGTCGGTGGCGGGCGTGGTGGAGAGGGTGAACAAGCTGGTGTGTGTGAGGGCGCTGAAGGCCAGGTGAGCGGGGCCGGGCCGGGGCTGTGCGGGGCCGGGCCGGGCCGGGCCGGGGGGCCGCGCCGTGTGACGGGCCCGCTCTGTCCCGCCCCAGGTACAACGGAGAGGTCGGGGACATCGTGGTCGGCAGGATCACCGAGGTACAGCCGCGTCCTTCCCGCGGTGCTGAGGGCCGGGAGGGCGGCCCAGGGCCGGTGGCTGGGCTGGCCTGGCTCAGTGCGAGCTGGGGCGCTTCCCAGTATCCCAAAATGCGGATACACATCGGTGTCCCAGCACGGCGCACTGGGAGAGAGTGGGTTTTAACTGGGAGAACCACCAGGGCTGTCTCCTCCCTGTGGGCTTGGTGGGCTGCAGCTCCCGGTCAGTTTTTGAGTGTATAGCAACAGGTTTGGGGTTTTTTTCCCCCCTCAGGTTCAGCAGAAGCGATGGAAAGTGGAAACGAATTCCCGGCTGGACTCGGTCCTGTTGCTGTCGTCTATAAATCTGCCTGGTGGGGAACTGGTGAGTGTGGCTGAGGCAGAGCAGCGCCAGAGCCTTCCCTGCTGAGGGAGCTGAGGTGCTGGGAGGCTCTGGAGCCCTCCCCACAGTTAGCACGAGTGTGAGGTTTGTGGTTCCATCTGTAGCTCTGGTGTCTAACTGTTCACATTTTAATACTTCAGTGACCTAAAGGTGTGCTGGTCTGCCTGGCCTTCCTTTGCTGACCAGGCTGTGTTTCACGTGGCATCCTCAGGTCCCCCACAATGAGGTATTAAGGGATTTTTCCTCATTCTGAGCCACACCCAGCTTTTCTTGTGTTGTTTCAGAGACGAAGATCAGCAGAAGATGAGCTTGCCATGAGGGATTACCTGCAGGAAGGGGATCTCATCAGTGTATCCTTCCACTGCTCCCACTGCCAAGGGCTCGTCTGGCCTGGCTGGGGGTGAGAGCTGTGCTGGGCTGGCACTGGGCAGCATTAGGGACCTTGTTTTCCTGAAGTGGCACTGACAGGCAGAGGTCCAGTCCATATTTTCTGACGGAGCTGTATCGCTGCACACCCGGAGCCTGAAATATGGGAAGGTAAGTTGTTCCAAAGCCCTTGATCTTGGCCTAATTCTGCACCAGTTGACTTGCATAAGACCTTTTGGGTAGAGTTTTGGTTTTCTTTAAGAAAAGAACTCTGGAGTAGAGCAAGGTATTGTTATAACCAATTCCTGCACGATAGGAAGAATCTCAGCTCCTACATGGGAGCATCAAGCCGAGTTTTCCCACAGCAGAGGAGGTGTCCTTGAGTTGCCCTTTGAGCCACTGCTCTCCCTGTCCACAGTTCCAGCTTGCCAGTCCTGTTTCCTCCACTGGCCACTTGGGAATTAAATCCTGGCAAGAAATCTGCTCGCTCCTCTTCTGCAGGCTGTTGCCCCTGTGTCTTGTTTCTCTCCCCAGGGCTCTATTTTAGGCTTTACACAGTTGGCATTTATCTCTGGTTTTGTGCATTGAAATAAGCCAAGGGCCCATTGGAGCGTAGGCTGCAGTTTGGGATTACCAGACCAAGGGTATTAGCACTTAAAAGATGAAAGGAAAGTGTGGTTATTGCACAAAGGGTGAAGGACAGTGATTGGATTAAGAGGGAAAGTGTTCTGCTAAATTGGGCTTCTCACTCCTTGTTTTTCTGCAGGGATGGTTGATGTGTAGTTACGATCAAGATATTATTAACATTTGTGCTAAGCACTTAGAGTATTCTTCATCTTCAAAGGGACTGCACAGGCATTAGTTAATCCCCCCCAGTGCTCCCAGAGGCAGGCAAGTTTTATACTCACTGTTTCACAGGAAAAGGTGTTCAAATGGACTGGTTGCTAGGTCAGGAATGGAATGAGTGTATGTTGGTGACTTGGTGTTACCTGTGGTGGCTCTGAGTCTCACGATCTCCTCTCCAGCTTGCCCAGGGTGTGCTGGTTCAGGTCTCCCCCTCCCTTGTGAAACGCCAGAAGACTCACTTCCACGACCTGCCCTGTGGTGCATCCGTGATCCTCGGCAACAATGGCTTCATCTGGATCTACCCAACTCCAGAGCAGAAGGATGAAGAGGCCGGGGGCTTCACCACCAACTTGGAGGTGAGGGCTCAGGGAAGAAGAACCTTCTCCCACCAGTGTTGGTTTTCAGTCTAACACAGAGGCGTGTGAATAACCTGAGACTTTCAGGAGTTGGTGTTAGGTTCACAGCAAGGCTTTTCTACAGTCAGCCTGCATTATTTCCTTGTGCATTAATCCCTTTTCCTCTGTCCTTCCTCAGCCAGTTCCCTTGTCTGACCGGGAGGTGATCTCACGGCTCCGAAACTGCATCGTGGCTCTGGTTACTCACAAGATGATGCTCTTTGACACCAGCATCCTCTATTGCTATGAAGCATCCCTTCCTCATCAGGTACAGAAACCAGAGGTGCTTATTCCACACTGTGGGGGGAGAACAGAAAGGCTGCATCAGTTGCTGCTGAAGTCAGTAAAGTAGGTGGTGGAGTTTCCTTTTGGCTTTCCAAAGCATCCTGTAGTAAGTGACAACACAAACTCCCCCCTTCTGTGCAGCATAAGTTGCCTTGCATGATTTCAGAGATAGCTTGAAGGATTTTGCCTCTGGCAAAGTCCAGCTATCCCTATAGAGGAATAAGTCCCATTTTTCAATAGAGATTGTGTATCCCTCACTGCAATTATGGACCCTCTGTGCTTCCAGTGTTAAATTTGGGATTATGTGAGGGTATGGTGCACTTTAAGAACCACTGGAAAAGCAGGTGCCATGTATTGTGCAGAGACCACTCTTGTGTCTGTATGCACATCCCTCACTGCTGGAAGGCTGCCTCAATTCAACCTCTTGCTGTACAGCTTTTCACTGTGATTTCTGCCAGCACCATCCCAGGGAATTCTCTTCCCATAAATGAATGGGATCTGATTTGTCTTCTGCTTTCATTCCCAATGGCAGCCTGCTCAGCTACATGGGATGTTCTTTTGAAGTATACTTCTGTTTAAATCATCTCTCCCCTTCCCAAATAAGGTGTGTGTCCATCAGGAGAGATGAGGACTGTCAGTAGCATCTCCTTTGATGTCCTCTGGTCTGTGTAAGAATAGTTAACTCTGGCCAAGTTGACTTTGCATTGGACCCTCTGCCATAGGTCTTATTTCTCCACAACCCTCTAAACTCCCTGCTGTGTGTCAGGGACATTTGTCCCCACACAGTCTGCAGAAATAGTACTTGCTTTCTAGTGCCAATGTTGCTCTTGTTTCCACTGCAGATCAAGGACATTCTCAAACCAGAGGTGATGGAGGAGATCATTCTGGAAGCTCGACAGAGGTTGCTGGATTTGGAGGGATAGGGCACATGGCCAGAAGCAGTCATTTGAAATCCCAGCATGGCAGCTTTTGATTCTCAGTATTATATATTCTTTTCAGTGTTCCAGGGCCCAACATTCATTCCACACTTCAGAAACCACCAAAATTCCTCATTCCTGGGCTATCTCCTGAGTACTTTTAGTACAATAGTACAAAGTAGTATTTAAGTACAATAGCCTTTTAGTGCTGCAGCCTGAAAAATTGGTATCTGACCTTTATAAAGATGCAGATGCAACTGGGGTATGTCTCCTTGCACCTGTTGCTGCATCTAGTGCCCCTCAACTTTGTGCAGAATGATAGAGAGGAAGAAGTATGTTTTGTGATGTTTCTCTCTCCCCAAAAGATAGTTTGGATTTTAATTTTCAGTAACACAGATCTGGCAGTCTGTCCCCTGGCTGGGAGCTCTTGTATTTAAGGCTGTAAGTCCAGGCACACGTGTTTAGAGAACAGGAGTATCCACACCCTTGGTAACCACAATTTGAGTCTGGCTGTTCATGGCTTGTATTTCTCAGGGGTATGAGATGGGATGTGGCTGTTGCTGACCATGTGAGCCAGGAGCCATGGACAAGCAGTGTCCTAGTTTGTGTACATCCTGCTGGTCTCTTTTTTTTATGCCTAACGTGGTGAGCTCCTCTTCTGAGGAGGCACCAGTACTATTTTGTATTAAATATTTTACATTTCAATAAATTTTTTGAGACAAATCAGTCCTTCAGCATTGTTTGCATTACCTTGTCTTTCCCCAGAATTAATTTGGTCTAGCTTGAGAGCTACAGTTGGCTCAAGTTTTCTTGTGCCAGGACACTTGGAATGGTTGCAGTGTTCTGTTTCTCCCCTTCAACTGTTGCTCTTCATCCCATTCAAGCAGGACTTCACTTTCCTCTTCAGCCCATCTTCTGTGCAGGGCTCCTCTGTAAGGATTGCCTGGAGTTGTCCACAGTGGTTTTCCCAGTATTGCCTCCCTGCAGAATTCCATGGAGAGGTGAGTCATGAGGTGACTGGGGGTGACAGGGAGCCCAGTATGCCACTGGTGATCCTCAGGCCAGTGCTGAGAGGTGGCAGCAGTCAGTCACCTCTGTGCAGAATGGATGTGGTGCTTTCTTTGGAGCATCCTCTCAGCTCTCTGGTGCTGTATTAAAGCTGTTGTGTTACATATGTGTTGTACCTATTTGTATTGCAAATACACCCTTGCACCACAGCACCGTAATTCTTCAAAAGGATGATGAAAAAACCCATCTGCACTAATTGTCCCTGAATCCAATTCTAACACTTGCAAATTCTCACACTTGCCTCAGGCAAAATCCTTTGCTCAGCCTTTTCTTGGGAACCAGAAATTCCTTTCATTGCTGCTCCTCCAGCGCTGGGCTGCTCTCCCTGTGGTCCCGAGCAGGCACTAGATGGCACCTTTGGATCGCGTTTGTGGCACTTCCCCTCCCAGCTCCGGCTCACTGCCCTGCCAAACAGCAGGGCCTGGACGGCAGCCACCAGCACTGCTACCCAAATCCTACAGCATAATGGGGCTCAGTGGCTAAGGACAAGCAAGGACATGGCTAATCCGTTCTGCTGCCTCTGTAAAATAGCACTGCACTTCTTGGGGGTGTTGTTGGAATGCTCCACACAAGAGCTGGGGATTGTTATTTTTCAGTTTTATGAAGATTTCTTAATAGGTGTTGCAACAATCACATCCTCAGGATGACTTGGGGAATTTGAAAAACAAAGCTTGATGCTGACACTTTCAGGTCTGTGCATGAGGCTGCTGGTAGCCATATTACCCACATCTGTGTGGACAGGAATGGTTCAAAAAGGCTAAAAAAGATCTGGTGGCCTCTGCATCTTTTAATTATGAAATTATTTCTTTTTTTCCCTACCGAATTCCTATAGTTTAGCAGCTGTTTTTCTTAACACATGGGTTTCTGCTGTGAGGGTTCTAGGTATAAGCAGGCTGGGGATACACAAGCAATGAAGTACTTAATGTGCGTTATTGAAGGCTGATGAAGAGGGCTGTAGCCAATCCAGTAAATCTCTTTGCATCTCTTCCACTTGAAACAACTCTGCGTCAGTTAAAGGACAAAGAGGCAAAGAGACTGTGCTTCATTACCACCTGGAGAGATTTGATACCTGGAAACAGTTCTGCTGAACAGGTACATGAATGCAAAATGCTTCTCTGTCCTCAAGCAACCTCTCTGCAGGCACCTAGGGGTCAGAAAGGGGCTAGGAGGGGTTATGAGGCTCTTGAAAGTCCTGTTGGTGATGAGGTGGATACTGTGCTCTGGAGGTGGTTAATTTAGGGGTGGATTATGCTCATGGGATCCAGGTGAGAGCTGTTAGACCTGCAATGTCAGACAGTGCCAGGTTCCCATACACTGATCTTGGGAACAGGGTGCTGGTGTCTGTGGGCAGGCTGCGTGGGCAGTGCAGCTGAGTTGTTCCATGTTTTCATTCCTTTTCCTGTCCTTTTTTCCCCTCTCCATGGCAGTCTTTACAACTGTGGTGTATTTCCAAGCTTCTCATGGTTGTCCTCTCTCCCTATGGTGAACCTTTTTTGGTTATATATGCTCAATAAATGAGTACACAGCCTGAAAAACAAGGAGCTCAAGAGCTGGACTGGTTCAGTTCTGAGCTTCCTGATTCTTCCTGCTTGCTGCAGCATTCCTGATATTTTGGTGTTAGGGATGTGTTTAATGGGGGAGGTACGTGACTTATCCAGTTCCCTTACTCCTGAATACCTGTACTTTTGTTTATAAGCCTAAAAAGCAGACCACCTACTAAGTGTTCATTTTTATATGGGAACTAAAATGCCCATGGAGGCATTAAAACAGCTCAGACCAACCTGATTGGTCACCAGTGTCTGACAGGTGTGGAGCCTGTTTGTGAACCAGCTGTAGCACCTGATTGTGCTGATTACTCCAGGGTTAATACATGGTGCAGATGTGCTCAAAAGTGGAGTTATTAACTGCTTCCCTTGCTGGTGAGCGCTGCCTGCAGGAAGGAGAGCACAACACTGCACATCTGCAGAAATAATTTTCTCGTTTCTTGGTGCCAGTGTTTAATTCATATAGTAATATGAAGCATGGCAACCCCTCCCTTTACTCGCAGGAATAACCACTGGGATTTTGAATTTGTGCTAATGGGTTATTAATCCAATTACTGCCGCTTATTGCGTTACTTCTGTATCATCCCCGTGCAGTTCTGCTGTTCACTTGAGGTGGATGGTATAAATACAAAGCTTTGAGCAGACCCGAGAAGAGACTGAAACCCCACTGAGATTAGAGGCATCTTGAATTGATTGTCTGGGGTTCCTGAGGACCACTAATTAATATGCTAAGTTTTATTATTTGGTGAAGAGGTTGAAGCTTTTAAGATATTGTTATGGAGGAAACGTCTCTGCAGCTGTCGGGTGTAAGAACCCACACTTAATGAAAGGTAAACAGAAGAAGTATTGAAATACCTCTTATGAAAGAATAAATCCATAGGATGTACTCAGCCTTGACTGAAAGAAACAGTCTGTAGCATTTTTAATTTATTCTGCATTCACACAGTCTTTCTGTCTTCCCTAACAATTTCTGAATCCACTGGGTGAGTTCCAAGTTTGTTAACATGAGACAATCATGTTCACAAAAACTGGCAGCAGGGAAGGGGACAGAAAATGTACTACACTTCAGGAAGGAAAAGAAGGCAGGTACCTTGCTATGACACTTGGGAGTGACCAGCTGGCCCATCTGCCTGTGTATTGTCCCAGATTAAGTGCAGCACTGCTTTGGGGAACAGGAAATGCTTTTGCAGAAACTGCTGAGTGGAAAGAGGTTGGGAATGGCTGGGAAAGAAACTGCCCCCCTTTGCTGCTTATGCTTGCAAAGCATCAGAAGGAATGATGCCTGAATGATAAATTCACCTAGTCTGTTAAATGAAAATCTCAAGCGAGGCAGGGAGGAGTGTGTATACAGCCTGTACTGTCCAAAACACATCCCTGGAAGCGTTCAAGGCCAGCCTGGAGGGGGCTTGGAGCATCCTGGCCTAGTGGGAGGTGTCCCTGCCCATGGCAGGGGGTGGGACAAGATGGTTTTTAAGATGCCTTCCAACCCAAACCATTCTGGCATTCTGTGAAGTCCTGCATATTTGCAATTTTGCATATTTTGAGTATCACAGACCCACTGTTGTCTTCTGGTGTTCACTCTGCTTCAGCCCTGCCATGGTAGGTGAGATTATCCAGGATGCTCCAGTCAGACCCAGAAGGGAATAATTTTTTCAGGGAAGAATGGTTGGTATTGGTTTTTGTAACAAATTTCTCTTGGGCTGCTCAGCCTATGTTGACAGACAGCTTTATTTCCTCACTTTCCTTCAATCCATGGGAGCTGAGCAGGGGGTTAGATCACCCCAGTGAGAAGCTGATCTCCACTACTGAGATAAACCTGGAGAAATTCTGCTGAGTTCAAGAGATGTGACCCTGGATTTGTCTCAGCACGGAGTACCTGAATTTCTCTCTCCTGCATGTGTGCAGCACAAACAGCCTCAGTACCTGCAATTTGAGCCACTGATGGAGAAATCCAATAGAAATGGTTTTGGGATCAGTCTCCTGGCTCAGAATTAGTGATGTAGGAGCAGACTGGCACAGCAGAGGTGGAAGATCCCACAGGGCAGTATGAAGTGCTACATTTTGGATGCTGTTGTCAGAAAATGAAAAATACACGTCTGCCCTGGACCTTGAATATGGTGTAGGAGACATGGAGTGTGTTTGGATTTGTCACAAGGGAGGAGTCAGGATAAACAAGCCGCCCTGTGTCCAGATGGTTACCCTGAGCAGGAGGCTACAGCACAGAATTGCAATTGTGTGTTCTCCTGTTGTCGAGTGGGAGCAACCACAGACCTTTGACCGAGACACCCTGACCTCAAGCTGCTGCCTCAACCCTCTCCTATTCCCAAGGTGAGCTGGAGAATGGATCTTCAGCATCATGGTCTGCTCTTTAGTTCAGGGAACGCTCGTGCTGCACATCTAAGGGCACCACAGTGCACGCTGACAAACCTGGGGGTCTGAATCCATGTTTGTACCAAACGGCACACAAAAGTCTATCAATAAAATACGTGTTCTACTGTCACATTCACATGGCCTCTCTGGCTGCTTTTGGGATGGAGTTCAGCATTAATAAAGAAGCTCACCTCACCCTTCCCTTCACCCCCTGCCTCTCACAGACCCCCAACTCTGCTCAGTCCCTTGCTCCCCTCAGAGGGGTCTTTTTCACAGAATTACAGAATTGTTGGTGTGGGAAGGGGCCTCTGGAGATGCTCCAGTCCAGGGGCAGGTGACACAGGAACGTGTCCAGGTGGGTTTGGGATGTCCCTGGAGAGGGACAGTGCTCTATGGAAAGAAGTTCTTGCTCACGTTGAGGTGAAACACCTTGTGTTTTAGTTTATGGCCCTTGCTCCTCATCCTGTCGCTGGGCACCGCCAGAAACAGTCTGGCATCGTCTTTCTGAGACCCACCTTGGAGATATTGATATGTATTAACGAGACCCCCCTCTCAGCCTTCTCCAGGCCAACCAGGCCCAGCTCCCTCAGCCNGCCCGCCCCGAGGTAGCGGCGCTGGAAGGAGCCCGAGCCCCGCCGAGAGAGGAGCCCCCCGTCCTATTCCTGTGGGGAGCCCACCCCAGAACTGCTGCTGCCCTTCCTCCTGCTGCCCTTCCTCCTGCTCTTCCTCCTCCTCCTCCTGCTGCCGCCCGGCCNAGAAGCTCACCTCACCCTTCCCTTCACCCCCTGCCTCTCACAGACCCCCAACTCTGCTCAGTCCCTTGCTCCCCTCAGAGGGGTCTTTTTCACAGAATTACAGAATTGTTGGTGTGGGAAGGGGCCTCTGGAGATGCTCCAGTCCAGGGGCAGGTGACACAGGAACGTGTCCAGGTGGGTTTGGGATGTCCCTGGAGAGGGACAGTGCTCTATGGAAAGAAGTTCTTGCTCACGTTGAGGTGAAACACCTTGTGTTTTAGTTTATGGCCCTTGCTCCTCATCCTGTCGCTGGGCACCGCCAGAAACAGTCTGGCATCGTCTTTCTGAGACCCACCTTGGAGATATTGATATGTATTAACGAGACCCCCCTCTCAGCCTTCTCCAGGCCAACCAGGCCCAGCTCCCTCAGCCTCTCCTCACCAGAGACACTCCCCAGACCCCTCACCATTTCATCTCCAGCCCCGGCTCGTCCCGAGGAGCGCAGCCCCTCACACCACCCCGTATCTGTGCCTCAGGAGGGGGGCGATCCCCCCGCGGGCCATGCCTCCCTCAGGGGCCGCTGCTCGGGCCGCGGCTCGGGAGGCGGGGGCGGAGGAGGAGGGGCCGGAAGGGGCTGTGACCGCCCGCCCGCCGGCCCGGGGGTTCCGGGATCTCCCTCTCGGCCCCGCTGCCCCCNCCTCCTCCTCCTCCTGCTGCCGCCCGGCCCGGAGAGCTGACATGGTTCCAGCGCACCTGATCCTGATCCTGACCCTGACCCGGCGGCGCCCGAAGCCGAACCCCTGGCTCCTCGGCCTTCGCTAAGCCCAAATGCTATGCAAAAGAAAAGGAGGAGGAGAAAAAAAAAAAAAGAGAAGAAAAAAAAAAAAAGGAAGCCTGGGCGCTGTTTTGCGGTGGGGATGGCTGTTTCCTGCCCGGGGTGAGCCTGCGTGTGGTTTGCTCGCTTTGTGAGGTGAACTGATTCTGCTTTTACGCGCTGCCTATGGCAGCCTAAACTTTGGCTAATGCTTGGTCATTGCTGAGCGGGGGGAACTTTTACTTNCCCAGCCCAGCCCAGCCCGGGGATGAGGCCGGCGCGGTGCCCCCCGCCTGAGCCGGCCCTGCTGCCGGGCACGAACCGGCCNTTTTTTTTTTTTTTTAATTGCATGAAGTCACCTAAGGAGCCTCGTTGCTGTGTTCGGGAGCACTGGAGGGATCTGTCTTAATTGTTCGCCCCAAGTGACTTTATCCCACCCAAACGCGTCCTCCTTCGAAGCTCCTTCCCAGCCTGGAAGATCAGGGATCACGGACTTCTTCAAACGCTTCTCGTCCTGGGAAAGGCTGCCCAGAGTTACTTTATGGGGCAGCAGCCTGGAAAAGTTCTTGGGGACCAAAGGAGGCCGAGTCTGCCTGCCCTGCACTTTATCAAAGGAGCAGGGAAGAAGGAGTCATCGAGGCATGGGGGCCCACACTGTAACGTCTTCGTCGAGCATGGTGAGAGGGTTTCTCTTGGTATTTGGTTTAGTTTTGGTTTCCTGAGCTAGGTGCGATATGGATTTATTCAAGGGCACAGAGCAGATACAGCCATATACTCTGTGGAAGTCTTGTTTTGCCTCCCTTGCTGCTTAATGCATATCTTCTGTGATTGTTTATTCAGAAAATGCTTCGGTCAGGTTGCTTGAAATCTGAGGAGAGGTTATTGGACAGCTAAAGGTGAAATACAAGGAAGTGACTTTAACATTGTACAAGTTTCTCGTTTCTGCCCTCTGGTTTGCAGTTTGGGAAAATGTATGATCTTTTTTGAGTTGTCTGGGTCACAGTATAGACCAGCCAACCACAGCTGATGGCGATGCTGTGGTCAGTGATAAGTGTTCTTTAATTATCTTTACAAAAGGGACTCTGATACTTCGAAAAAACCCTGTCCTTATTTTGGAAAGTTGGTGAATTTGCTTTTTGCGTTTACAGCACTTTTGCTTAGTGGTTTCTCATAGCTGCTTAAACCTTCATCTTGTGCTGAGATGGATTGAGGTGCTAGAGGCCAAAAGTGGCAAAGTTTAGGGGAACAGCAACCCTGTCATTTGCTGGTCTTCTGCAAAGAGGGGACTTGGGAATCTCAGGAAAGAAGCCTGATGAAAAGCTCAGTAGGACTCAGAGGCAGGTTTAGTGACTGCTTCAAATGTTGCTTTTTGCCTTAAACAACAACAATAACAAAAAAAAAAGAGCAAAGAAATTGTAAACTGAAGGCATCTGTACAGAAGTGAGGTGCAGAAATGCACAGTTTCACTGAAACTTTTTGGAGTAATCTTTTCTTCTGCACAGCGCTTTTTTAGTTCTGATGTTCTTTGAGATGGGACACTTCTGGCTGCTGTCTTTGGCTGAAAAATGGGATCTTGACAAAGCTTCTGCAACAGTTTTGTCCTGCAGAGGAAGTTTTATCTGTGAACAAACCAAAACTACATCTGTAATCTTCATATAACTAAAAACTGAAATTTGCTGTGTCTGAGAACACAATCTAGTTAGTGGAAAAGCCTTGATTTGTTTTTATTTTTGGCTGGGCTTTGCTTTCAAACTTTATCTCATTCTGTGTATGTTCCTAGAAGGGCCCAAGAGATCCTGTACTGTGTTCAGCAAAGACACAGACAGGGGTCCCCAGTATGTACTGCTGTGCTTAAATACTGCTTTGAGTTACTTCAGTATTGTTTCTTTTAATTTCCCATACAATGTTTGCGCACTGAGTTAACAGAAAGTATGCAGGGGAAGGTTAGAGAATGTAAGGGCTACCTTGGCCCTCTGATGGTAAACCTGCTGCTGGATTTTTCCATGCTCTCAGTCCTGTGATATACCCCCTCTTCTACCCTCTACCCCCAGTTTGGTTCCTGCTTTTACTACTTTGGACAGAGTTTCAAGGTCAGATGAGGTACAGCCAGAGCCCTAACTGCAAGCAGTACAATACCCTAACTACCCTGGGTGTTTTGCTGTGGCAGAAGAGCCAGAAACACTCCTTTTTGATCATCCAGCAGGAATAGGCAGATGGTAACTTCTTGCCAGTGTGACCCGAGGTCAGCAGATCCAAGCACATTCACAAGGTAAAATGACATGTCTAATGTTCATATGCCATATGTTCATGAGAGACCTCGGTGTCATGATTTAGAGAAGAATAAACTTGAAAGAGGACATCAGGGCAAGGACATCTGTTAAGAGAACTGCAAAAGATCAGCCTCGCTTATCCACAAGAGGAAAAGTTTCTTCCTCTGAGTGGATGAAATGGTTCTTCCAAGTCCTGGCAGTAGAAGGCAGTACCACCGTTGTTTATTCAGCTCTCTTTGGAGTTTGGGCTGCTCCTGTCCTGAGAAATGCTGTCTTAAAATATTTGGACAATTAAAGAGGGAACAAAGTTCGTTTTAGAAAGTTCTTCATCTTCCTCTTGAAAATTTTTTCTTCAAAATATGTAGTCCTGACATACTTCATGATTAATGGGCAGGATAGTATTTAATGCTTTCAGTCCTATTCAGGTGTTGTGCCATGGGCTGTAGTTCTTAAAAATAGATGGGTGTTTTCTCAGGGCTTAAATATTTGCATGTTTGTCTTTCAGTATGGTCATTAAGAGTTTCTTCTAAATACCAAACACTGTATCTGGTTTCTCTGTCACACTGTGGGAACAAGTTTGTCCCAGGAAAATCACGTTTCTGGCTTTTCATAACTAAAAAATGCTGAAGGAGAAATTCCATGGTGGGCCACGTAATCCCCTAGAGACAGTTGGACTCTTAAAGGTACTTGTTTTGAAGTTTTTGTATATTAAAGCTCATGATAAAACAAACAAAAAAAGTGGAGTTGTTGGTAGCAGGGCTCTCTCCTCTTAGGGTTGTGTTTTCATAAAGCTGTTTCATGACTGTTTTGGTGGAACCTCTAGAGACCTGCAAAGTTATACCCAAGCTCATTCAGCAGGCACTTGGAGTAATTTTCAGAGCACTGAAGAGCTGAATTGCTTCAGTGGTGTCAAATCTTAGCAGAAAGTTTAGTGAAAATTACCAAATGCTAACAGTGTAAGGCAAAATAACTTTCATTTCTCGGTCGCCGCACTCTCCGTAGCACTCAAAGCAACACATCAAGAGGCTTCTGAAAAGCAAGGAGGCAACTGGCCAGAAATCAGCTCTGCTGGTGCTCAAATGTTCTGTGAGAATAATGCAGAAAGGCTCTAAATTTTGTCATGAGTTGACAATTGGGGAGTGCCTTAAGGGGGAAAAGTAATCTATGGGCAAGTTTTGGGCTTCTCTCTTTGTACTGTTGGTTTCCCCACGAAGGCTGTTGTACAAGCTGGAGTTCATGCTGGTGTCGTTACCCTGGGCAGCAGAGTAGCCCTTGATGGATTTTACAGATTTCATCATGATGCAGATTACTCCAGCTCACAGATTGCTTGCAAGCTTGCACTTGAGAGGAATTATAAAGGCAAAGTTTGTCTCATTCCCTGTGCTTTTCTTGGTGAGAAATGAGTCTACAGTCACTGCTTTTTGGGAATATCCAGCTGAGGGAAAAGCTGTGGTCAGTAGACAGTTAGTGGGAAAAACTGGTCAGGGCATATTGAAGTTTTCACACAAGTGTCTTGTGCCTTTCCAGAACATCAATCTCAGCAAAACTCAAACTTCTGAAAAGAAAGGTGTATCCCCAGAGGGCTGAGCTCTGATCCCGGAGTTGGCAGGAGTTAACTGGAGTGATCAGCAAACACCACACCTTCTCTAAGTGTCTTGGAGAGGTGTTGCTGTGCTGAATGATGAGCAGATTCCCTGGAGCACCTTGGTGGCACAGTATCTCCAAGCAAGAGCAGCACTTGAAGGCTTAAAAAAATGAGTTCTAATCTTTAGGCACGTGATGCAGAGGTGAAGAAGAGATTGATAAAGCAATCACACAAGAAAGTTCTTTTCTAAGTCTTTCATAATGATAAAATGTTGTCTTAGACTTTCTCTTCCAGCAGGTAACTGATAGGGAAGCTCAAATGAGCTGTTTATCTCACTATAAAGAGAAATGAACAGCAGAACTGGATCCATTTTTCTTACACCTTTAGTGCTGGGTATAGCTGAAGTCAGCCAACTACAGTCTCTGTCTTACTAGATCTGAACTCTTTCTTACAAGGGTGCTGAAAGTTTTACTGCTTTAATTAGGAAGTAATTGTGCAAAATGGATCCATAACATCAGCTTGCCCCAGCTGCCAGTTGGAAATGTGCCCTGTGAAATTCACTATGAGGAAAAGCCCCAACAATTAAAAGTATCTTTTCCTACATTATTGATTAAGAAATAACTTTTAAGGGTCTTTAGGTTTAATAATCTATTTTTTTATGCTGTTAAGTTTCGTATTTCATGGCTGAATCGTGAAAACGAGTAAATTACATTATAATCGGTTCCAACCATATGCTGGGCTCATCTCTAGCAGGGTGAGGGAAGGGATTCTCCCCCTCTGCTCCAGTGTGGTGAGACCCCACCTGCAGTGCTGCCTCCAGCTCTGGGGGCTCCAGACCTGTTGGAGCAAGTCCAGAGGAGGCCAGGAAGATGCTCTGAGGGCTGGAGTCCCTCTGACTGAGAGAGCTGGGGATGTTCAGTTCAGAGAAGGTTCTGGGGAGACCTTAGAGCCCCTTCCAGTGCCTAAAGGGGCTTCAAGAGAGCTGGAGAAGGACTTTTGAAAAGGGCATGAAGTGATAGGGCAAGGGGAAGCGGCTTCAAACTGAGAGAGGGTAAATTCAGATTAGATATTGGGAAGAAATCCCTCCCTGTGAGGGTGGGCAGGCCCTGGCACTGGTTGGGCAGAGAAGCTGTGGCTGCCCCATCCCTGGGAGTGTCCAAGGCCAGGTTGGACAGGGCTTGGAGCAAGCTGGGCCAGTGGGAGGTGTCCCTGCCCGTGGCAGGGGGTTGGAATGAGATGATCTTCAAGGTCTGATTTTTGTACTCATTATCTTTTATCCTATAGGCGAGCTCAATGTATCTTCCTTATATGCAATATACATTTATTACATAGTCAATTGCCCATACATGGGAATGATTTAATTGAGATTCCTTCCATACTAGGACTGTCTCTTCAAACCCATGCACTTATAAACCCTGCATTTATCTCTTTCCATTGTTCCTCAGGGCATTTTTACACTCTGTGTCTGCTTCACCAACTGCAAAACCTGAGACTTGAAAGAAACTGTTTTAGTACTCCTGGTTCCACTTTAGACCATTCACCTGAAATTGGATCATTAGCATCAGCCTAATAGGAATCCATTATTTAGAGCCTGCCTTCAGTGTCTCAGGTCTGTGTTCTGAACTGACAAAACTTTCTTCGTTGTTGGGTTGGAGATTTGGCAGCTCCCAAACTTTAATTTCCATCTCTATTAGGAGAGATTTATCCCCAGCTTTTGAGATCATTGCTCATGTATCCAACTTCACTGTGTCTCAGTATTAGCCTGGCTTATGCTGACATCTGCTGCATGCCAAATGCAGATTTGTTTACTGCTTCTGACTATATCCTTTTTCATCATAAAAAGCTCTTGCTGTATTTTTTTCCTGCTTCAATTATCAAATACCAGTAGGTTTTGCTAAGAAGCTCCTCCACAAAACTTGATCTAAAGTTGGAATGTGTTAGGAAAGAGACCTAAGACTGGCTAAACTGCTTTTCGACGGACCGAGGTGGATGATGATGATGATGATGGGAAAGTCTAATCCCTTTCCTGGGCAAAAGCAGTTCTGTTTTGTGCACTGACTAATCTTTGATAACTTGCCATGTTTAAGCAGTTCATCTCCTTCATGACAAATAGGTAGTGGTTGCTTGTATGCCAGGCTTTCATTAACAGATTATGCTGGTTCTGCATTCTTATTTACAAATTTTAATAGGAAGGCTATGGTAGAAAATCAGGACAGGGAGGCAAGAGAAAGCTGCTGTGTATTAGAATAGAAATCTTTGCTTGTAGGCAATCATCTCTTCAACATTTACCACCAAACTCACGGTATTTTAAATGGAAAAGTTTAAATCTTAAGCTTGAAAGAGAGGAGTTGACACAGTCCTGTTGCTGAGAGTTGGGAATCCTGAGTTCACCCCTGCTGCTCTCAGTGTTGGGCTCCATGAAACACGGCAAATCGTGAGGGTGCAGGAGGGTGAAAATGGACTTGGAAAATCTTGTCTTGTTGACTGTCATTTTAGGGTGGGGATGTTGTTGGGTTGTTTCTTGGAACAACAGGGTTGTTTTTGCAGCTGTGCTTAGAGGAACTCTGATAGAGCAGACAAGAAATAAATGGGTGAGTGTTGATAGTCCTGGTGTGGATGTAACCGGTGTCTTGGCAGGTGCCAGGTAGGGAATGCTGTCAGCTGACACCAGGCAGTCTGCATGCAGGGCTGCAGGAGTTAATCCAGCTCTTAACACCCAGCTGATACCAGCTGCGTTCAATAAAACACCCTGCCTTAAGCCTTGGGTGCTGCTTGGAGTATTTTAGCATCCCCAGATTTCCCAAAACATTCCTGCAGCTCCATCAGTGTATTCAATCCACACCGTGAGGTTTAAAATCCGGATGGCCGTGGTACTGTGGACGTTTGGTGTGTTACAGGTGCCATCTCTTTCAGCTGTATAAAACACTCTGATTTGCATTCACACAGACTGAAGGAAGTGTTTAAAACACTAGTGTCCTTCTGGAGTTATTGTTGCAGATGGACTTTGCTTTCCTTTTACTTTTTGGGCAGGGGGAGGGGGCTGTCTTCTGTCTGCAGTGTCTGTTGAGAGCTGTATAAAGAGCACTAGTGTCTTCACCCAGCAGTCTTTTGTCATTTCAACCATGCTGTGCCATTCCTGTGAGAAGTAGTAAGTCTTCTTATGAAAGGTCTGTTGTGAGTCCCAGAAGTCCATTGCTGTAGGAACATGCAGAGCAGTTTCAGCAGAAGCAAGAGGGACTCCTGTTGCCTTGCTTTCGTGACTGTGTTACCAGTGAGCTCTTACCCTGCTCCATGTTGATCGAAGATCGATCTAAACAACCTGTAGAGGTTGTTAATTTGCTTACCAGAGCATCCATTTTATCAGTTTAAGGAGAATTTTTGGACAAAAAAGGTAATGAACGCTCAATTTTAGTGAGTAAAGCTGCCTTAGGCAATGTCTTTCCTTAGTTCTTAACTAAATTATTTCTTACTGAGAGTTTAGTTCTTACCTTTGTTCTGTCTTTAAGCTCATATGTTCAATGCCAGTGCTGCCCTGAGATATGAAGCATAACTCTTTGTGAAATGGCTGGAAGTTTCATTGCCCTCATGGCAAAATCTGATATAAATCTGCTAAAATGGTGTGTTGTGCTGTGGGAGGAGTCCCTTTCCACACATCTCCTTGTACTGCCAGGGCAAGCGTGTCCTGAATACCAGCTTGCTTTAGCTTTTGCCTGAAGTACTTTCTGAAGTTAGTGTTGAAATGAGGGGAGTTTTTCTGTGTGTTGTCTTGTTTCCCCAGCATTTCTGCCTTGCTGTTACCAGTTGGGTTGTGAAAAGCACGAACTTGCTTTTCTGCACAGCGATTGCTGCTAATTTACATGGACGTGAGCAAGCTCATCATTCTTTCATGAGTGAGGAGACTGCCTGATTTATGTTGTGTCATCTCTGAGCACTGTTTTTAGCTAATGAATAGAGTTTCACAAGAGATTATTAATCATTAAGACTTTGGTTTCATTGTGTCTATTAAAGAATCAATATTGCTACACGTTGCCTGCCTTGAGAAGCTGCTTATCCATTAGTGCCGCTTTTCTAAGGCATTTTGGTGCATTTATCTTTTTGGCTGACTTCAGTCCCTACCTTATTCCTACCACGTCAGCTCAGGATTCTTCCCAGAGTCTGAGCTATGTCCAGTCTGCCTCTCTGTAGATTCCTCCTTTGAAGTGCTGTCTGAGCCACAGCAAATGTTGTTTGGTCCAGTCTCTCCTTAGAGCTCATAAAATAGTAAAAGGCTAAACCTTCCTCTGCTGTGCTTTGCACTCCACATTTGCATCAAAGAGGGAGCGATGGCCTCAGAAACTGGGAATAATGTGTGATTAGGACTATGTTGTATTACATGCTCTGCTGCCTGTTAAATGCCTGGGTTTTGGACAGCAGGGCTTGCTGAAGGACAGAATTCCCTTGTTTGCCGACCTGCTGTTTGTTCCCTGTCCAATGTCCATTGCTGTTGGAAGAGCAGGGTGACCTGGGCATATTCCCTGTGTTTCCCGTCATGCTGACGCTGTAGAGGAGGAAATTTCACTTTGCTCATCCAGAATCTCCCAGCACATGCAGATGAGCTCTGTCAGGTTTTGCAGTGACCTCGGTGAGCTGATCTGCTGCCAGTCCACACCTGGGGGAACTGATGGCTTTTTCATGGCCTTTTGTGTGTGTGTGTGTGTGTGTTCCCAGAATAAACAAGGTTGTTTTTCCAGAGGCTGAATGTGTGAATGGTGGTGGGATAAGGACATGGAAACTTTAAATAGGAAATTCTCTGGGCTTCAGGAAATGTCTGCTATGTCATTTGTGTTATTTCAAAGGCTGGGTTTTAGGTGCTGCCTCACTTAATGTACCTGGTGAAAGGCTGTTCCCAAATTCTCAGTTCCTGGCCTGACCACCGTGGGTTATCACAGGGCTCTTATGCAGTAAACTTGGATTTTTGTTAATAAAATTATTTACTTAATTAAAATGTTTAAAAATATTTACTTCATTAAAATTTAAGGTTTATTATAACGGCATAAAGAAACTGCAATTGTCATTTGGGGCACTGGCCACCAGATGTCTTCTGTGACTTCCCAAACCAGCTCTGATTAAAACAGCCCTTGCAGTGAGAAGCATCTTGGAAGTGAGCAAAAGTTTAATGGCAAGAACAAGGGTCAGAAGTGACAACCATGAATTTCGGAAACAGTGGTTGTCAAGTCTTTTTAGTTACTTTTAGAACCTGTAATCTTTGTGAGCTTGCTTGTGGATGAAAAAGAGGTTGGTAGGTGATGTTTGCTTTCGCTGTTAATGGGAAAGTCTTGCTCCCGCTCCTCCTCAAGCTCCATTTCAGATTGTTCTTTGTTTTAAAAAAAACCCAAACAGAAATAGTGCTACATTCCCTTTCATTTTTTTGCCGTCTACTGCATTTGATCTCGTTCCCCTATTTCTTTTGTTATGCTGCACTGACTTTAAAAAAAAGTATATATATACTTTTTTTTAACATTAAATTCCTGTCGGTATAGAAATTGATTCTGTAAATCCTCTTGTAGCATTGTGTTCAACATTTGTAAATGTGAGCTGTTCCTGGCAAAGATGCTCAGGGAGTATCTGGAAACAAATTCAGCTTGTTACAGCTATTTACACAGTTGGTGTTGTCTGAATGTCAGAATTGCTCTCACAGAGCTAATTGTGGAATTAAACTGTTATGAAGTCATAACAATGCTTACAAAAGCAAAGCTGTAATCTAATAATATTCTATTTTGCTCAAATCTCTTTTGGGTGGGAGAATTTTATAATAACGAAGAAGACTTAGTGCATCTAGCAAAATAGTTTAAGCTATAAATATGTATGCTTGAATGGGGTTTTATTTTATTCTTTTTATTGGCTCTAAGTTCTTTACGTTTCTTCTGTAAGTCTGACAACACATAATGTTCATTTAAAGGCTACGTCCTAGTTTAGCCAGAATGACTGGAACAGGCTATTAGAGCTGTTGTTGTCTGGCTACACCTCATGTTTGCAAATAACTTAGGAAAGCTCCAATGAAAGATTTTGAATAAATGCCAAGCTGTTATTTCTTCTTGAATATATTTAACTGAATGGATAGGAAGCTGCATTTAAAATTCTTCTGTAATCAAACCTTTACTTCTTTGTAAGACTATCAATGGATGCACTGAATGTGTTTGCTATATACATTTTTTTTCCCCCGATGTGCAGTTATTTAATAGAAAATAGGTGTCCTTTACAGGAAATGAACTGGAGGGAAGACAGAGCTCTTCCCATCATTTGATACTGTTGATGTTCATGCAGAAGCTGCAATTTCTCTGGGCTCTGCAGATTGTCTGTTATGTCTAAACAGTGCCTCCCACGCAGAGGTTTGGATGTCAAGGTGCTATCATGTTTCAGGTATTAAGTAGTAATTATTGTTATGAGGTGATCACATATGACAGTGTAAGTGTTGCTCAACCTTTCACATTCCCTGTCATTATGGAAAAAAAATCCGTTGGGGAAAATTCTGTCTAATTTAGACCTCAGTGCAGGAATAGCTGGTGGTTTTTACCTTGCTCTTGCTGGAGAGTGGGGGATACAACAAGGCTTTGTATGACCACAGATGAACCACCAGGTGTGGTGTGGGTTCTGCTGTGCTTGCTATGGAGACATAATCCAGGAGTTAATTCTGGAATTGCTGCAGCGACAGGTCTGGAGATGGCCAAGTCCTGAAGGCTGTGACTGGTTAGCAAAAGGGGCAGCTAATAACCCCTCTTAAGCAGGTCATGTATTGAGCCAAGCGAAAGGATGAATTGGAATAGTAAAGGTTGGATTTTTGGAGGCAAATATTACCTTCAAATGCTAATATAATCATCTCGGTGAGTGCAGTTTTGCCTCTGCAAAGCAAAGGCAGTGCATGACATTTCACTGGAGCCCCGCCGCAGTGTTGATAAGCTGACCTCTCCTGAGAGGAATGGTGAACTTCACTGAGCAGCAGCGTGGCTTTGTAATTGTGGTTAAAAACACAGGATTTGAAGAACATTAAATGAAAATGGATCGGTGCTGCATTTATTATCAGGTTAGGACTCAAAGAACTGTGAAATGTTAAGTTGAAATACTTGCACTGCACCCGTTGGAATAAGCAGCACAAATCCAGTGAGGTGTTTGGGTTCTAACTTGATAGGTTACTTTTTCCAAGAGGAGTGGGTATTGCATCGTGTTGGCCACGTCCACATCATTTAGTCCTGCATAACTACAGAAGCATTAAAAACATCAAGGTGAAAGACACAGCCACCAACAAAGCAGATGCCTTCCAGCTCAGACATCCCTGTCATCTGCAGTGTTCCCAAATTAGGAAGTGATGGGCTTCAGGAGGACTTCAGAGCAGGATGATCTGGAGCCCCTGGAATGAGACACGTTTCATGGCCACCAGATAGTCTTGAATCACCCAGTGCTGAGGGTGCCTCGTCACCCTGGTCCTGGTGAGTCAGAACGGTGTCTGCTGGGTGATAAAGGGTGGATGTTGTGGCTGAAACGGGGAGATTGCTGATGAGCCACATCTGAAATCTCTGTAAAGTGTGGTAGCTGAAGTGCCTGGTGGGGCTGAAATATTTTGGCTGTTCTACCTTTAAATTAGTTTAAATAGCTCCGTGGATGTTGCAGTTTTTAAATTCCAGAATTAGAAGGATGGTGGCTCTTCTGTGGTTATGAGGCTTTCATCTGCTCAAGCTGTATTTCAGAAAGTTGATGTGTTGCTTGTGAAATGCTCCCCTAAGGCAAACAAGCCCTTTGGGGAGGGGGACTGAGGGCTGGAGTGAATCAGACAGGCATTTTTACGTTTCAATTATTAATATAGTACTTTTTATGATTCTCAAATTGGAATTGCTAGCAGCTGAATTTTAAAAATGTACCAACTTCTAAAATTTTTAGGAGTCAAACTAACCCTGTGCAAGTAAAGGTGCTGTCTTCTGCTCCGAAACCTCTTTACTACAATCTTGCACAATCACACTTGGGTTTGAGCTCGGTGTGTTCTGTGGTTGTGTCCATGGCCAGCCATGTGGAGTATCCATTTGTGCAGCACGAATAAGGGATGAGTCCAGGGGAGCTTTGCAGCCTCCTTTGGAGAGTGAGGTCTTACTTGAGAGGATATGTACTGAAAAGGTAATTTCAGGGTGCATTGCTGACTTGTAACCAAATTCTGATTTATTTAAAATGGATCCAAATAAGCAGTACTGTTAAAAATTATTCTTAAGTGATGCTGAATGCAAAGCTGAACAAATGGGTTTCTTTAGATTACAGTGAAGTGGATTAGACTATGTTGGATGCTTTCCCTTGCACCTCCCTCCCCATCAAAGTGTTTTAAAAAAATAATCTCAGAGTGCACTACTTTAGGCAAAAAAAATGGGGGAGAAGGAGGAGGTTTGTGGGAGAGCTTTTGCTAAGAAGTTCTGTCAGTGCACCTACACCCTGACACCATGTCATGGTGGGGCCAGATCAGCTGAGCTGTGTGAGTGCAGCTCCTGCCCAAAGTCCCACCAGAGCCGGGGATGTTGGAATTCATCTCTCCATGCCGTGCAGCACCTCCGACTCCTCTGGAGTACAAATCACCCGTCCTGACTCTTGATTTCGGAGGCTGACGTGTCAATCTGAGCATCCAAGGTTTGCAGCCGCCGTGAGGGAATTGCTTTTAGCCCGGGATCATACCTGGAACGTTTTATGAAGCTCTGGCTTGAGGAGCTTGGCCTTGCCAGAGGTTGGCCTGGGGGTGTTTTATGAGATGCACAAGTAAAAGCAGATAACAGGGATGGGGGAGGAGGGTGATGGAAATGTGCACGGCTTCTCCGGGGCTCTTCTGCCGCTTCCTGCTGTGGGGGTGGTTACGAGCCAGCCCGGATGACAGAGCTCCTGTTACTGTGAAATGTTGTGTGCCACAGACAAACCTCGACAGGGACCTTGGTTCCCACTTTCCCTTGTGCCACCTACACTTTCCCTCCCACATCTGGCTCTTGCACACAGTAGCGGCGTGCTACCAAAAACCAAAATACAACCGAAGGAAAAGCAGCTTTTTCTTGTGCCTGACATCAGTGATGTGTTTTAAAGTATAATTGAGATTTTATTTTTTTTCCCCGATCATTTCTCCTCATTATGAGGATTGTCCTTGGATAAGTAAAATATGTATTTTCAGGCTGGGTAATTGAGGTTTGTGTGTAGGGAGTGATTCTTGGGATGTTCCCATGTTGAGGCAGATGAAATGCTGTGTTTTTTCTTGTAGCAGGGAACAGCCATGAGCATCGTGGGTAGTTAACAACTACCTGCTTGGGTTGTTCTGAAGTCAAACCCAGATCCTTTATATTCTTTATCATCATAAAGCTGCAACTTCTTGCTCTATAACCCATATAAATCTGTAATAAGACTTATAAGAGGGGAAAAGGGTTAAGGAGAGGGTGGAAATGCTTGAAGGTCCTCAGAGATGGGATAGTTTATATTTACTGGTTTGAATTGGAAGCTCTGCCTTTTGTACAGGTTTTGGTGCTGAAATGGAATGCTGTGCACATTGATCCGGCTTTGATTTATTCATTGGGGTGGGAGCAGATCAAACTCATGTGTAGCACTCTCTTGTAGATGCCTATCTGGTAGCCACCCAACTTTGATCCTTTGTAAACATGTGTAATATATCCCCTGGCGTTTCACACTCATCTTGTAAATTGCTTGCCTTTTGTCTTTCGGTGTGCTGAAGCTGGTTATTTTATTCGTTTTGATTATTTTGGGGTGGGTTTTTTTGGTTGTTTTTCTTTGTCTCTATCAAATTGTTGCTTTTTCTCTTGGAGAAGCAACTGTCCATCTTCAAATTGGATGCTCTTGCAGGTTGGGTGATTGCTTTGTATTCCATTGGACTGTGAAAATCCTGCTGTTGAGCTGAAGCAACTGAAATCTTTGTTTAGAAAAGAAAGTAATAATTTCTTATTGCCTGCTAGAAAAGCTGTTGGCCTGCTGTTGCAGATGACCTGCCAAGGATTTAGAAAGAAAAATTGGATTTTATCCTCTTTTTTCCTGGTTTTAAGATAGTCAAAGCTGGCATGAAAAATGGTAGTTTTCTGAGCGCGGCTTTGTCTGCTCTAAGCAGCAAAAAAGAGCAAACCTAATCTTGTTTTTCTTTTTGGGTCAGCTTTTAAGCTCTCGGATATATTAGCTTGCTATTGAAAATAGTATTTCTCTCTTTCTGCCCCTTTATGTAAAGGGAAGTGGTTGCCTTGCCCACTCAAATTGCTATTTTGACATCGTCTTTCTATGGTTGAGCGTAGTTGTTCCTTCCTGCCGCATTTTGGGAAGGTGGTGCTTAGAGTTTGACAGTGCCTTTTTTGGGGCAGCTGGCTTGGATCAGGTGACATCCAGACATCCCTGACACTCCTGCTCTCCTCTCCCAGCCTGTGACCCTTGAGCTGTTGCTCTAATCACAAGTTTTCTGATCTGATTGCCGCTTCTGTTACCAAACATACGAGTCGGTGTAACTCACCAACAGCCTGATTTTAATGAATACTTTGGCAGTTACTGAGGTGCAAAATATCACCTACAGCAGCCTGGTGGAACCAAAAAATCAGACTTGTTCTTGGGGAAACTTGCTCTTCAGCTTTCCTGGTGGGACTGATCAAAGTTTTTAGCCAAACTCATCGGCATGACTGGATCACCCCGTCTGAGCGAAGCCTGAAGGATTCTGTGGACAGGAAGCTGTTGTGAGTTATAGCAAGAAACTTTGTTTTGAAAACCTGTGGTTTTTCTCCTGCATTGCAATTACAGGGGATGGGTCTTAGATTTCCACTTTGTTCCTGCCAGTTGTTGAGGCCTGACCTGGAGGCTGACGGTGTGATTGCAGCACTTTGGAGCAGGACAGACACTCAGGACTCCCAGTTCAGACACTTTTTCTTAGCCAGCCTGCTGATTTTTATCTCTTTTAACAAACAGCCACAGAAATCGAAGAAACAACACGCAGGTTCACCTCTTGGCAATTTCCCTTCTTCCATCAGCCCTGACCAACGCAGCGATAGGAAAGAAGAAATATAATTGTAGCAAAATGTTATGTGTCTCCTGCATTCCACAAAGCCTGTACTTTAGGGAAGATTGTATTGCTGGACTCAATAGTCCAGAAACATTGCCCTTCCATTTCCGCTGCGTTGTCCTTTTCCTGCAAATAATATTTTCATAAGGTGCAGTCTGAATTAATGCCTTTTTTTTTTATATGAATCGTTGTCTTTCTGGTGTCATAAAATAATCGTTCCAGCTGAGATTGAGTTCAGTCAGCATCCATATTCAAAGCAAAAGTCTTAAGGATTACCAAAAGCTAAAGCTGGAGGAGGCCATCTTGCCTTCGTGATCCTTCGGGCTTTGAGATTTTGGTTCAGAGCCTTTGGTATTTTTTTTTTTTACCTCACGTCTAGGGACATTTTATCATCCTCCTCTTTCCTGTTCCAAGCAATTACCATTTATTTTATCTTCAAGCAGCAGCCTGTGGCAGTAAATTTTAGGAAATTCCTTCCCGCCCTTTATTAAGCCCTACATAATAGCTTCCGCTACTCACTCATACATTCATTAGGAAGAATTAAACGAGTGCTGGCGGCCATTAGCAGAGCATTTAATAACCTCTCCAAGGGAAGGTGCAGCAGATTGGAATAAATGAACAGGAGCAAAAACAAATGAAATAACTTCATAGAAATACGCTCAACTAATCCGTTCTTAAGCAAACTGCTTATTTACACGGACGCGGCGCTTGAGAAGGTGCCTGTTTGAATCCCCTGGCAGAAGAGCCCCCAGGCCAGAAGATCCACAGGCAGTGGCAGTGGGCACATGGCTGCAGTGCCTGAGGGAAGGATTTTGGGCATTTTAGGGAGAGAAAGGGCTTTTTAGTCTGTCCTACCCACTTGCCCAGCTGCTGATGCTGTCGGGAAGGCTGATGGCTGTACTTGCAGACTGCAGGGATGACATCTGTCCTGTAGGAACTGGGCCATAACTAATAGCTCATCTCATCTGGTATCAGCCACACCACAGTCTTGGGATGCTTGTGATGGCTGATCCCTGCCAGGCTGGGCTACGGGGCAAACACAGACCTCGTACCAGTACAGAAATCACCCCTTCTCCATCACCTCTTAACTAACGTTTCATAGAAGATTCATGCTCAGGTGACACTTGGCATAGGAGGTCTAAATACCCCTAAATGGCTGTTCTGAAATAAAGATAATATAGGAGGTATTGCTGTAAGGAATATCCTTAGGAGATCTCAGCTGCAGACAGACCTGGAATTGCACAGTGCATCAAGAGTATTGCCACTAGTTCTAGTCCCTTCCGCTATATGTGACAGTATTTTAATGTTTATGTGTGTGGTCTGGTTGTGCAGATAAAGCAAAGTCCCAGGGTCTCACGTGGATCCAAGTGTTCTTTTGCTGGATATGTGTTTCCTCTTGTCTTGGTGGAAAATAAACAGAACTTTAAGATGACACAGCTACTGTTTCAGTGACCTGTTCTCGTGTGTGACTCAGGATAGCTCAGCACGCTGGTGTAAAACAAGTGCTGTACTTTGGACACTGTGGACTTCCAGTATCACAGTAAGTGTATCTGAGCCTTTAGTCCTCCAGGATTTAATAGTGCCACGTTGTTTCCACACACTTCAAAGCTTCAGACAGAATTTCACTTGAAAAACAGAAAAATTCTAGTAAATGAAAACAGTGATGACTCCACATGAGCAGTTTTTATGGCTAACGTTTCATAGCAGTAGTGCTGACAACCTTAATTTCATTTTGCTCTTACCTGTTTTGGAGGCAAAATTGTCATAATTTCAAATGTAACTCGGGTATTGTGGATGACAGATTTATGTTTAGATTTTGTGGGTTTTTTTTCCTGTAGTCATTTCTGATCTCATTTGAGGAGCTCAACGAGTTGAGAACGATGACACAGTAATTGCTGTTATTGAACCAGAGATGCAGTTTAAGACTTTTACCTGGATCGCTAGATTTGATTGATATTTTAATTTGTTTTTTTGGCAGATGAAAGATAATGAGAATCAGTTTGCGGTTAGAAATACTTGTGCTGGAGAATTCCTAATTTTTTTTTTAATTATTGCTTTTTCCCTATTTCCAGTACATGGGCAAGTTTCCTGTTTGAAGGTCTTCATTGTATTTCAAGCATCAACGACATCTAAACAGAGAGAATCTGCATAAATCATTGCAATATGCTGCTAATATGCTCAGGATATCTTTTTCTAGTCTCTGTGCTGAATAATAGCTCAGGTAACAGCTTTCAGACACGCAAATAACATTGGAGAGGGATGGCGAGGAGTCTTTAATGGGCAAATGTATTTATGAACCTGGTTATTTGCATTGCTTTTTAAACGGCCTGATCACTTTTCATCTAAAGAAAGTAGCTGGGGAAGATTCCAAGCAGATTGCTTTAGGCTCTGTCTCATGCTGTGGTAGGTGGACAGTGAGGTGTTACTTAGGGCAGGACTGAGCCTGCAGAACAACAAGGTGAAATGCTGCTGATGAGCCGACGTTCTCACAGGGTCACTCCCCTGCTAGTAAATAGCAGCGTTTGTAATTCTTGCCATTTTCTTGCAACTTCGCAGAACATAGGCACTAAAAGCAACCACCCAGCAGCGTTCCCTCCATCTCCAGCTTTTCCTTCTCCCCCACTGCTTTCTTTGTGGTGCCAGTTGGTGGTACTGCAGGAGATCTCTGCCCACCTTAATTATGCTGGAAGCTTTTGTCCCAGAATTGAGAAACTAGCTTAAAAGGACAACATAGATTGCAAATGGTTGCCCTCATGCTAATAAAAGTTAAAATTGTAATAATATCTTTATCGCTTTGGAACAATTTCTTGCTCCTTCCATCCTCTCAAGCAACAGAAGCCATTCAGTGCTCTGACATTTGATCAGGAGTTCAGGGAGCTGCGAAGGCGAGTGGCAGCTTGCTAATGGATTTCTGATTGTTCTCCTGGTCCATTCTCCTGATGAATGGTGCTCTGGCAGTCTGGGGAACTGATAGAAAAGCTCTGCCATCATGTCATTACATTTCTCCGGGAGAGGAGCAGAGCAGGTTTCCTCTGCTGTCTCTGTGGCTTGCTCTCCTGCTCAATTAGAGAGACATAGAGGAGCAGCCTCTCTGATTGAATCTGAAATCACTTTTACAGCTTATATTAGGTCTTTCCTGGGCAGCTGGTGGAATCCCTGCTTGCTCTGGGGAGGCTTGGGCAGGCTTTCCTACTGCTGTTTCGCTCTGTGAGCGCCTTAAAGCACTGATGTTGCAGAGCTGATTGATGCAGGGCTGTTTGTGGGAGGTGTGTGTCGGAGGGGGTGTTTCTCTGCCTCCTGGACAAAACACCTTTTTATGCCAGACCTCTCCATTTCAGGCCAGCGAAGCCACATCTGCCTGGGGTCAACATGCAGGGTCCCCCTGCAGAACTGCCTTCAATAGGGCTTTTATGCAAGGAGCTCTTAAATGTGCTGTGACTGTTGATTTAATAATTCAGGTTATATGGGTTTGGGATGTCTGTTTAAGGGCTTGTGGGTGCTAGTGGGGAAATTCAGTATGATCTTTTTATTTTGCTTGTTACAGGATAACAGGCGTCTTGAAAATAAAATACCATTGTAGAAAAAACTTAAGAATGATTAATTAAAATGTTTTTATCAACTTAAAGCCAGCAGCTGCAGCCCCTTTACCATCTTTAACAACCTGAACCAGCTCATTCCTTCCCCTTGAAGGATTGATTCCCTCCCTACTACTCCTGGTGAGCCATGAAAGTGAATTTCAGGATTTGTAATTAAGATAGCTTGAGTTATTTCTGATTTGTCAACATGACTGATGAAAGGGATTATGCATTTCTTCTCTTTTCACTGGTACGCTCCTGCTCATGAAGGCATTCTGGGGGCTTTGTGGGTGTGAGCCAGGCTTGGATTGCTGGAGCAGTGGCACAGCTCGGCCCAGGGAGATCCCCTTCAGGCTGTGCACCCACGATTTTTGTTGCCTATAAAACTCCAGGCTAGCTTAGGCTTGGGTGTTGAGCCTGTGAAGATAACTGGTGATAAATGATGTTGTAACAGACCCAAATAATAAGCATTAATAATGCCTTGCAGGGTTTTTTATTCCCATGCATCTGAGAAATACCTGCTGAGTGATCTAGCTCATATTTCACTAGATATTCATCCCCCTCCCAGTCTTAGAAAAAGTAACTAATGAATTGTTGGCTTAGCTCAGTTTTGTGGCTTAAAAGTTCAGGCTGTGCATTTCTTTCCATCACAATCTCATTATGTTCCACAGCTGCCTCTGGCCTAGTTCAGATAAACTGTATTAACTTGTATTTAACCTCAAACCCTGTGTAGGCTGTGCTGCCTTTCCCCTGCACAGGTAAGCTGTACCAAAGTAAATCCTTTCCATGCAGGAGCCGTCCCTGGGGAGAGCTGATGGACAGTACAGGAGTGCCCCATGCTCTGTGGGTTTTCAGGAGCAATTTTTACTGGACTTATCTTCCTGTGAGGAGAACATTGTTTGCTCAGCACATGCTGTCTGTTGGTAGGATTTTGAAATGGTACTTGTTCTAAGAAGCTTTTAGGCAAGATCTTCCTGCTTCTCTAGGAAGGAGAAGGCCAGTTTATCTTTCTCTCTTTCTATTACTCACTTGTTTTTACTGGTATTATCTCTGTTCCTGATTTTTTTTTTCCTATTTCCATGATCTTTCTGCCTCTTTGTTTAATCTCTAGTCCCTTCAGAAAATGTAAGCTGGCCTGATTTCCTGCAGCCCTAGTACAGCTCATGGATCAGTTTCAAAGTCATCAAATGCAGACCTCCTGAGCGCTCCTCACAGGAGGGCCAATGTTCAGGGTATAATACCTGACGGTGTCACGTTGCCCAGTCCTGTCCCTGCTGAGATGTGCAGCTGGAGCTCCCCTCTCTGCTCTTTTGTTTGACTCCTCAGTAAAAGCAAGTTGATTATTTCGACTTGTAATAGTTATATCCCTGTCCTGTGGACAGGCTAACACCAGATATCTCTATAGGTTTCCATTATCTCTTCATTCATAGCACAGAAAATGTGACGAACTGTGTGTGTGTGTGGGGGGGAGTTTTTTATACACAACTGCTTTGGTTTAGTAACTGGTTTGGGACTTGTTTGCTGTTTGAACTTCAGCATTTGGGGCTTTAGTGTTTTTTGAAAGCGTGCCATCAGAACAGCACAATCAAGTGTTTCCAAACTTTCCCAATTACGTAGGAAATAATCGCTGTGCCAGAACCACCAGGAATCTTTCTTATCATACATGTTTTCTTTCTCTGATTACAGTCTTGCTGAAAGGCAGTGTTTAGGCAAACATTCCTCTTTGTGTTTCCTGGGATGGGTTGTCAGTTTATTAGGCTCCCAGCAGTCCTGTTTATTCACATGTGCCTTTGGAAGAGTTGCGAAGCAGCAGGTCCTTTTTGCCTTTGTTCACTGCTAAGCAATTAGAAAATAATTTATGGCTTTGTTTCTGCTTTTGAATCTCTTAAGAAAATGATGGCATATTCTTAACCCAAGAGCCACAGCACTGAGCCCTCTGCATCAGAGAGAAGCTGTTCTTCATCTGCATTGGCACAGCACTGGGGGACTCTGCTGATGATTGGGCCCTTTGGCTTTTACTTAAAATTAAATGAATAATGAGTTTTACCATTCAGCCAGAACTGGGAAGGGGTAGAAGTGATGTACATGTTAGTTCCCTGCCTTGGGAGCAGCAGTGCAGCTGAAGAATCAAATGCAGTTCAGGAATGCTGGCATATTCCTGACTGTGTGGCATCATTAGGTTTTATCCTCACCCAGTAAAACATTTGTGTTGTGGGTATGGAATTAGCACCTAGGTTTATTGATTATCTAATAACATGGTCGTGGGCTGTTTAACCTGTTGAAGGTTAATTAACAAAAGGAATGGCCAACATAGCGACCTGATTGTTAATCTGTGTATGACTGTGCAGAAGTAAAGTGCTTTATGTGCTGAAATTGGTTTATAAGCCTTTTCTAGATTGCTTTCCCTCCACCCCCAGCTCTGTGCCTGGCATTTTTTTCCCAGCTTGACATAAATATTTGGCTAAGGCTAAAGGGATGAACAGAATTACATACTATCAGCAGAATTAGAGGGGGAAAAAAGGTTCTTCTGCCAATCACGTCATGCGCTAGGGTAGAGCAGAGACTTGACTTAATGCATCTTATTGTATTTGGCATATGCTAAGCAGGATGAAGATCCAGTGGGTGCAGGTCATCGCCCACTGCTGGTTTCCCAGGCTTTGGGAGAGCCCTCCATCCAGGAGTTTCAGCAAGCTGCCGACTGGAACGAGCGGCATGTGTCGGTACCCGCGCTGCAATGTGACCTCTGCTGCATTCCCCAGGCTCATTCCTGGCATAACTTGGCCTCTCCATCCCCACCCCCTGTCCTGGCTGGTTCATGGTTAGGCTGGAGAACTGTGGTAACCCCAGATCCGGACCTGAGGCACACTTAACTGTGTGCCTGGAGTCTTGGAGACCAGCTGAGGGTCTGAGCCCACCACGGCACAGCAGAAATGCTGTGACAGGAGGGGATGTCACATAGGAAAGGCTCTCATTCTGTGACTGATGTACCAAACCAGCCAGCCAGCACTGCTGTCCCAGCAACACAGCTTGTCAAGCTTTAGACGTGTGCAACCTCACCATGTGAAGGTACTTAACCTTGTTAAGGACAGGGTAACCTCTTCCCAAGTAATTTAAACAGAAGGAAAAATCTGTAATGCTGGAGTAAGTGTAAATTATTGGGTTATGTATCTGTATGTGTGACCTTTGGATTATAGCAAAGTGTCTAACAGGCAAGACCTTTTGCCTTGGGTTTTCTTCTAGAATGTGCTCATCAGCCTGAGAACAGCTGCTGGTATAAGATATAATTAAGGTTTAATTGGAGATGTCCATTAGGAGGATAGAGTGAGTAACACTGGGAGCAAATAAAGAGAATAAACTGTGAAGGTTGAAAAGAAGAAAGAAGTTTAAAGAGTACTAAACTGAGAAATGGGAGCTGATGCAATATTGGTGCACTGGAGGAGCAAAAGAAAGGGCTGAGGAGCCACAATGGAGCCAAAGGGCATTAGAAGAGCTGAGATGGCAGATCAGATCTCAGAAGTACAATTGCCTGAATTATTCTGGGATGGAAGAGAACAGGAGATGAAGAACATCAGGGCATGAATTTGAAGAGCTTGGAAGTGAAAATGAGTTGTTTTTATATGACAGAAGTATAAAGGCTGAAGGGCAGGAGGCCTGTTGGGGTGAAGTGATGAAATGGAAAAGTGGTTTGCTGGAGGGCCCTGCAGTTCTTGGAGGATGGATGGTAATGCTCCTGCCCCAATGGATGGGAGTGGGTGTTGAATTGCTAGCAAAAATGCCTTTTCTTCAAAATATCATTGTTAATCTCTCTTAGTGTCAGGGCTATGTTCAAATAGAAGTTTACAGCCTGTGCTTTTGTCATGTCAGAGTTTCAGGGGGGTTTGTTTATGTCAAGCACATTTGCAGTGGCATAAGGGAGGTAAATAGCTCTTCTAGTGGTACATGTCCCTGGTGCTGCTCTGGGAAAACACCACCAAACATCACAAATCAAAAGTTCTGCAGCTGATCCAAAAAAATATGCTCCTGAGCCCTGCTTAGCAGACCAGTTTGTCCTGGTGGAATTGTAAGGGTGGGAAAACCTGAGAGAGCACTCCCTCCCTTCCTAGTCGTTCTGCGGGAACGGAGGCATTGGGAGCCATGCGGGTATTCCAGGGATGAATTGAAGGCTGATGGTCTTGGGATTGCCTAGCATGTTTTGCCCTATAAATTCTAGCCAAAATGAAAATAATTCCCTTAAACAAAATGTTTAGGCAGGCTCTATTTAAACATCCCCTGAAGTTTCCTTTCGTTTAAATCCCACACCTTAACACATCTGAAATTCTGCTGTTGAAAATGGAAACCTGCATATTAGCAGCGTCCACTGAATTTTCTAATTGCGAGCCATGTGCATTCAGTGCCTTCAGGTTTTCATCGTGCCCTTTAGCAGGGCTGCTTCAGACTCCTTGTGGAGGGAAGTGCCTCTTCCTAAGAACTGGGGAATGTTTGAAATGTTGAGAACGGATTTAGTATCTTTTGATGAGAAGGTTAGCCTGGTGCTTAGAGCAAAGTCCCGGGAGCTGTAAAAGTGCAGGGCTATTACGCCGGCAGAGCCAACTGACTTTGCTCTCCCTGTGACCTCCAGCAAGTCCTCAGACCTCTTTGCATATCATTCAACCCAGCTGGAAAACCTAAGTAAACAGCAGGAACCTTGCTAGAAGCCAGAAGCCCCGACTGACTGAGTTATTCTGGGCAAATGGAGTAAGTCGTGAATTAGAATCAGGTAAACAACATGTAGATTGGATTGCTTTAAAGAGAAAATAATTTTCTAAGTATCCAAAAATGCTTTAATTTGGCTTAGGTTGAACGGTTGAAGTGATTGCTTTGTCCTTTACAGTAAAGGAAAAAAATCTACTTGCAGTTTCCGTTTTCATCAGACTGTTTACAGAGTCTGTAGAAACGGAGTTAATCAATATTTCTATTAGACACATGCTCGGGCCCCATGCCACACGCACTCATTTTTAAACCCTTCAATCTTGTATCATTTATGGAGATTGTATTGTCAGAAATAGTGCTGTAAATAATTTATTCTGCTGCCAGTGCTTTTCTAAAGGTCTCTAGGCGTGATGCAAGATTTCCTCCAGGAGCTGTAAAGCTTCCAGATCAGTTTGCTGTGGCAAAAGGATTTATTTATTTTGAGAGAGACAAGAAGGATGGTGGAAATGATGGGTTATTTCAGGGAGTGGCTGGCGGCTGTTGCTTTTGAATCATTATTGTAATCTAGAGTAGAGCAATTAGTAAGTGGAATTATTGGTGCCTCATTGTTTCGTGGGTTGTGTGGGATGAGTCGAATTTCTTGGTGCACACAAGCTCCTGGATCTGTAGATGTCCCTGTGTGTGTCGGTGCCCCGGAGCGTGGGTGCCGTGGGTGCATCCCCTGTGGCTGTGCTGGGTAACTCAGGTGCTGGGGCAGCTGAATCGGCCTGTTTTCAGTCCTTTTGGGCTGGGAGGAAGGTGTGTTGCTGCCCTAACAGCTAACACGCTTTAGCCCAGCAGATTGTGTTTTTCAGGCTGTGTTGTGCAGCTACAGCAAAAGTGCAGAGACTCCAGTTTACAGATTTGTTGTTTTTCTCTCTCTCAAGTGACGGTTTTTAACTAGACTGGCAGTTGCAGAAGAAACGTGGCACTGTCTTCTCTTTGTATTGTTCAGTGCAAATCCTTTGTGGGTGGCTGTGTCCCTCCCCTCCAAGTGAATCCAGGCCCATTGCAGCTGGGCCTGCCAGCCTGGAACAGAAGATGGAAATCTGTCAAACCTCTCTAACTTCTCAGAGATGAGAAACTTTGATGATTGAGGAGAAAACCCTATAGCGGGCTTAAATAATCATCAGCTATGCACCAGGAGGCTTGCAAGAAAGTTACTGCCTCCAATTTACTCCTGAAAATCTTCCCACATCTTTAACACTGTTACAGATTTCCGGGTAATGAACGGAGTGTGAAAAGAAGGTTCTGTGCAAACTCACTTGGTTTACTCCCCGAATGAATTAGAGGGCAAGTTTCTAACAGGAAAGCAGGCACAGGTAGCCTGAATTAACTCTGAACTTCTCTTGCTGCAAGTTTAGACCCAGACAGCTGATCTAACTTTAATGATGGTGTATCAAAGCTCTTTTTAAAGCACTGACAGACACTTGTCTGGAGACAACTTGGGTACATCAGTGTGCTCTGATAGCCTCTGCTGTCTGGATATAGTCTACATATAGCAGTGACCCACAAAGGTTGGTTGTTGCTGATGTTAATCTTGATGATTTCTGGCCTTCCCTTTCCCTACTCACCTTAAGTTATATGTAGAAAAATCATCAGCTTCAAATGAATTAAGATTATAAGCAATTTAAAGCAGAAACTATGGTGTTTTGCTTGGAGGAATGACAAAAAGCACAACCTGGCTGCTGTTGTGGTGCAGAGAACAACTCGCAGGTATGGGATGAAACAAATGGATCCTGAGCGTCCTGTGTGGATTGTGATGTGCCTGTGACTGTGCAGCCGAGGAGCCTCCCATCCCCATGGGCACAATGGTAATGCCATTTCCTAACAGCTTCACCAGCCAGACTCCAGCTTGATTAATAGATGAATCCTCAAATGCCTGCTTTGTGTAGATGTATGTACTCTTAAAAATTGTCTTTTTTTAGTGCTTTGGGAAAACACTAAGTATAACAGTTAAAAATAACTTATATCCCTTCATGTCAGGTATAAAACATTGCATTTGACTCAAGCTCTAGATTAAAGTGGGAGGCTGTGTCTTTCCTTCTTTTTGTTTTGTAGCCCCCAAGGTGGCTGTTTCACATGAAACAGTGTCGTCAGGCTTTGTTGTCAGTGATTTTTGTGCTTCAAAGAAAAGGATCAGAAACTGAATTTACCAGTTTTTATACTGAAAGAACAAACCTCACAGTATCTGAAGTTTCCTTCTGAGATAATTTGTTTCCATGGCTTATTTTGGGTTTGTTGCGTGATCTGTCCCGACATTTCCATGGGCGTCCTGAGGTATCTTGGGATGGAGGATTTTTGGTCGGCTCACTCCAGCTGATGGTGTGTTTGCAGCTCTGCTTTTCCGTGGTGTGTTCTGCTGACCCTCACGCAGCGGTTCAGAGCTCTGCCACTTGGTGACAGTCTTTTAAAATAAAATCATCACCACTGAAGAGGAGGTCGGAACTCAACTGACCAGTGTGTGCTCCTCCACAGCGAATCCCGGAGTGAAGAAGGGCTGGTGTGCGAGGATGGATTCGCATGTGAAGTAGAGGTGTAGGGATCCAGCTCTTCCATGCCAGTTTGCCATGTTATCAGCTCCCATTAAATCACTCCCTGGAATGTAATGTGCTGGTAGGGCTTTTCTGTGGAGCAGTTAAATATGGTAAATGATGAGTCTGTGTCCCTGGAGTGTGTCTCAGGGGTGATGCATATCCACAGTCTCACACCTTGTGAGCAGCTCCTTAAAGGCTGTTCAGGCCTTGCTGCTTGTCTCTCTGTGGATGCATGGAAAGGCACAATCCAGGTGCTGGGAAAGTTTTTGCTAATTTTTTTATTTATTTGTTTATTTATATATTTACTTGCTAATTTATTGTGACCTTGAGATTAGCTCAGTTGGTTAGAGCATGGTGCCAGTAACACCAAGGTTATGGGTTTGATCCCTGTGTGGGCCATTCAGTTAAGAGCTGAACTTGGTGATCCTTGTTGGGACCCTTTCAGCTCAGAATATTCTGTGAAATCATAATACTTCTGTGAAATTCTAGGCACTGAATCTGCTAAGTGGCCTTTTTTCACATGTTTCAGGCAGGTTTCCTGGGTGGTGTCCATGTGGTGACTGGTCTGTGCTTAATAACCTGCAGCCAAATTTAACCCAGGAATAGAGGGGAAAGCAGGGAAGGCTCATCTTTCAACCTTCTTGCCCAGTAAAATCTGGTCAGAACATCCAGAAAATCCTGGACTAACCACAGGATAGCTTCATAGAATCATTAAGCTTGGAAAAGACCTTTAAGGTCATCAAGTACAGCTGTTGTGGAAAGGCAAACATTAATGGGTGTTGGGGAGAGCTGTATGTCTTGTGCTGTGGGGAAAAGAGCCTGCCAGGGCGTGAGGAGAGACTGAAAGCTGTCGCTCTCCATCTCTCATGTCTTTTGTGCAGCGTGCTGCACAGCCTGGACAGCTGCTTTCTCCATGTGGCACAGACTGATATGGGGCTGTTCATCTGAGGCTTGTATTTTGAGAAGAAAATGACCACCGTCGTGTCTGACTGTCTTGGGATTTATTTTGGCCACCAAAATCATATTTACTTATTTTCCACCTCTCTTCTGTTTATCACAAGTTTATCCCTTTCATTCCACTGTATTTTGTCTTCTCTTTCTATTCCAAACTAGTAAAACTCTCCCAGAATGTCAGAGCAGTAGAATGAAAAAAAACTACGTTTGCTCTTTTTGTTCTGCTGTAGGATAACATAGGGACTGTTGAAACATTCATGAACCCATCTAGTGTTGAGCTATTTCAGTGGATTTCATGGTGCTGGTGCCAGGAGAACCTTTCCAGCAGCTACAATCCTGGAGCAAATCGGTAATCTCAGGAATCTGGGATCAGTTTACCAGGGTTCTGAAATCTGGTGTGCTGCAAAGGGAGATAATTTGTGTTGTGCACAGTTCAGCACAGAATTGTGGAGCTACCCAGTAAAGTCAAAGCACTAGTGCTTTTCACAGAGTCATGGGATGGTTGAGGTTGGAAAAGCCCTCTAAGAGCGAGTCCAACAGTTAATCCAGCTCTGCCAAGGCCACCACTAAACCGTGTCCCTTTTAGTGGTTCTTTTTTTCCCCTCTTGTTAATTTGCAGTTATATCCCAGGATTATAAGACAGACAGAAAGAAAACCTCATAAAGACTAGAGTTTCCTCTAGAATAAGCCAGCTTAATGGGGTTGCTGAAGGCAACAGAGAGATTCTGAGGTCAAGCCTGCTCCAAACACAAATTTCGATTGAAACATTACAGTGTTTCAATTAAACATTACACTGGCAGTTTTCTTGGTGTTTTTTGCTTGTTTCTTAAATTCCCAGGGTGGGAACAGTGGTGTTGTAGAAAATGGTTTTCCATTTTGAGCTCCTTTTCCAAGTTGTGTGTCTGGATAGTGCAGGTGCCCAAACACCACGGTGTGGCTGAGCAAGATTTCTCTTAGCTGAGATCTGGACAGCAGGTGAGCAGGAGAAATCGGACTTCTGAAACCATGAGAGCAATCCTCTTATGTTTCCATCTTTCTCAGTTCCAGACAGAAAGTCATTCCCAGCACAGACTCTGAGGGATACTTGTTTTTGTGCAACCTGAGATGCAGCAGCCTCTCCTCGTGGTGTCTGCTGTCTCTCACGCTGGAGGACGGCAGTCTCTCTAAGCCGTCTTTATGTCTCCAGCAGCAGCAGAATCTCTGTCTGGGCGAAGGATCCTGTCTGCAGTGCTGCCTCAGCTGCTGCTTTCAGACAGCGTCAGCCCTCGCCTTCTGATTCTTAATGGTTTGGAGAAGATGGAAGGGGGAGGAGGGGCAGAGATCCTCAGTATTCCTGATTTTTACATGGTTCCAGTGATAGAGGTTGTTTTTGTGCTCTATGCTTAAGGCAGGGCACAGTTTCCTTGTGTAAATCCTCTGATGCTGAGAGTAAGACTCAGAAAACATATCTTTTATTACTGCAGGTATAGGATGCTTTAGGGTTATCTTGTTGAGCTCCGAGTTTCCAAAACAATAAAGTGCATTTCTGAGAGCTGTGGATCAGCAGCACCAAGGGTCTTACCCTCTTTCAGTAGCTGGTATCTAACTTTGGGTCATGTAAGTAATTAGCTTGGGACACTTGGCATGTGATCGCAGCCAGAGACAATATATTGGATTATTTAGGTAGCTGGATGTGCCAGGGAGATGAATTTTGACTCCATTCCTTTCAATCTTGCTCATACACTGGAGGAACAGGGGAGCAGCTTCAGCAGCTCAAAGCTGGTCTGCTCCAGCTGCCCTGAAAGAGCCCTTGGTCCTGTCAACACTGGAGACTCAACTGTCTTGGGACCCAGGTCATGAAGAATAACATGAGGCCATTTTTAATGAGTTCTTTCTCGTTTCTGCTCTTCCTGAAATATCAATCAGCCATTTTGAAGGAATTGCCATTGGTTTCCAACCAGGGGTGTCTGTGCAGCAGCACTGCCTCGCTGGCCCCAATGACATTGTTTGGCACGAGCAGCTGCCAGGTGAGTGAAAGTTGATCTGGAGCTGTGGATCGAGTGGAAATAATGTGGCCCAGGACATGTGTATGTAATTTGTGCAGATGATTCAAGTGAGAGCCATGGCAACTGAGATAAACAGAGGAAAAGATACTGGAAAACCAGCAGTGGCTTCATTTTAGTAGCGCAGCCTTGATTCCAGACAGCTCAGATGTTTACTATAAGAGCTCCATCTTCCTGCGTGTCCCTTCCTCCCCACCTCCCCCATTGCTTCGCATGCGCTTAGTCATAGGATCGGATGGCTCCTTGGATAAAGCACCACAGGCCAAATTCCACAGTTCCTACTTGAGCAAAAAGCCATCAGCTGTCTTCTAATATGGACTGAAGAATTTCTCTCCCTGTTTGCGCATCGGTGATTCAAAAGACCCTCATAAAAACGCATCTTAGAGTTTCCTGTGGAACAAAACACGCTTTCTGAAAACATTACAGATTATTTGGCCAAGCGTGATGTCTGAGCTGGGGATGTGCTTTTGCTGGAGATAGAACTAGTGGGCAAACATGAAGTCTGTGCTGTCTAATGTTAATGTCTGGAGTGGGGTGAGTGGAGTAAAGCCCACCAGGAGTGAAGCCCAGCACCAGTGCCCTTCCTGTGTGAAGCCGGAGCGAAGTTGGCTAATCCGTGGCTGTTGAATAACAAACAGCTCTTGAGAAGATCAAGCCCGACTTCCATGCCAGGGCTCTATCGCGTGCTTGGCAGCGGGGCCGTGCTGGTGTGTGGGCTTCTGGGCAGCTGAAACCTCAAGCTGCAAGTGGAAACAGCCCAGCAAGAGCAGCAGGCGCCTTGTGCTGTTCCACAGAGAGAGGATTGGGAACGAGGACCTGAGCTCTGACTCCAAGTAAACGATCCCGATGGCTGTGCTTGCTGCCCGGGGTTGTGTAATCTGGCATAGGGCTGCAGCTTGGGTATGCTTATCCCAAATCCACCCCCCAGGGGAGCTGGTGGTGATTCACCTCTCTGAATCATAATTCCTGATGCTTTTCTAATCGCTGTCCTTACTATGTCCTTGGTTCATGGGCTGCGAATCCAGTTTGATTGGAAGAAACGAGCTTTCAAGCAGTTTAAAAGCTGGCCAATTTCCTACACCAGTGCATTATTCCTGCAGCACAGCTCTATCTTTGTGCCTCATTTCTTTTCTCCTTTGCTTTAAGAGTGAACTAGGAGACACAAAAACTTAGAAAAAGAAGTTTAGTTAGCTGTAGAGATGTGATAAATGACCAGTAATTTGATTGCGACCGAAAGCATGCCCTTTACGCAGTTTTCAGTTCACTATTTAAAACAGTGTGTTTGTCTGTTTAGAAAATCTGCTCTTTTTTGTTACGAATGAGCAGGATTCTCAATCCTCTGTCTTTCCAAGATAGTGCAAGCATTAATTAAAAAAATCTATATCTAAAAGGAGTTGTTTGCATATATTTACACTCGCTATCTTTTTCACATATGGTTCAACATAAAACTCACGATGTCTGTACAGAGAATGCGAAGATCTCTGTGCTTTTTCTTTTTAATGACTGAAAATAAGGATGGAAGCAGATTTTGCAGATATCCTCGAAGCCCTCATTTCACAGCAGAGACGGAGCCAGGGCACTGGTTGCTGAACTCTTGGTGATGTAACCCCGTGAAGCTGTCCTGGGCTTTTTACCATGTACGTGCTCCAGTCTCGCTGCCTGGTCTTCTCCTGGTGGCTCCAAGAGCTCCTTGTCTGCTCCATGTTCCTGCTTGTAGATGTTGCAGTGTTTGTGGTCACGGGGTTTGTGTTACTCTGCAGTGTGAGAAAATGCATGTTAGGTGCTCCCAGTGAGGCAGCAGTTGGGAACCCTCGGCTAGTGAAAGGCTGTTTCCTTTCTGCTCTAGAGAGTGAAGTGTGGACAGGTTTGTCTTAGACATTTATCTTCTTTAACTTGGCTTGAGGGGAATGAGTGGGCTCTCCAGCAAGGAGGCCTTTTCCCTGAAGATGTGTGTTATCAATGTTAGTGGAGATGATAAAACAAGACACTTGTCTTTCTCTCTGAATTTGTTCTCCACTTCGTTATTCAGTTTTACATTTTTATGTCACTTCCAGTTCCCTTATCACGGTGAAATCTTTCAGAGTGGATAAAAGGTGAAGGCTACAAGCAGAAACCAGAATTTTTCAGCTGCCTTTGCTATCAAGCAGCAAACATCAGTCAGAAGCCCAGTGTTTATTTTGCTTTTGTTCCCATTCCTGTATGAAAAAAATGTACATAAAAGGGCTGTTTGCTGACTTGTAGTGCTTGGGAGAGCACAAAGAGCTGAGTGAAGGGATTCAGAAGGAAGAGAAACAGAGTTCAGTCTTGAGTCATGGAAGATGCTTTTCCCAACCCAGTTTTTTTTGCGTGCATCTGTTCCTGTGGTGGCTTCAAGTCTCCTCACAGAGTCCATCCACCAGCACAAGTGCTTAACCTGTTGGGAGCATTCCCTAAACATTCCCTCATGGAACAGATTTTTTTCTTCCTTTATCTGCCTGCCCCTACTGGAAGGTAGAACTGAGAAACTGGGAACCAATGTGGGGAATTTAGGAAGGATTTTAAGTTTGCAGAGTCCTTTGAAAGGGTGCATCCTGAGAGCAGAGGTTTGCATTACACTCAACCAGAGGACTGGAACCACAAACCCACGGGAGAAGGGGTAGAGGTGGATGCATCAGAGGAAGTGGTGGGCCAGCTTTTGTAGGTGTTCCGTCAGGAGCAAACTATTTTCCACAGGATTTCAGAGTGGAAACTTCAGCTTTCCTAGAAGTATTCCCAGGGAGCAGCAGTGCCAGTGAGTAATCCATTTCCCACAAGGACAGGAGTTGAAGTTTGCCCCTGCTTCACAGGGCGATGCCTGCTCAGGGAGAGCACCTGATTTCTGGGGTTCTTTGGTGGCCACTTTGTGACTGGAAACGTTTGGAGCCTGTTTTGAAGCTGTGCAGAAGAGCATGCTTGCGTCATCCAGAAAATGCAGTGAGTCAGTGGAGTCCTGAGGGAGCTGTAACGGCTCAAACAGAAACTTGGAAGATGAAATGGGAATGGATTTAAAGATACAGCATTTGTGGCCACTGCTCTGTTTAGAGCTGGTCTGCACTCGTGGAAAGCATTGGTGAGGAAGGGGTTCAGTGAGGACTTTGCTGCTGTAAATACAAGTGGAGCTTTATGAGTGATCCACTCGGGACAGGGTGTGGAACTGGAAGAGGGTGTTAAGCAAGTTCTCCTTGCCATTATACTCAGTAATTTGGTATTCAGGGAATCTCCATGAATTCTTCATTGATATGTGTATGTTGGTATGTTAATGAATAACTTATTGGGAGGGACAGGAAGGAAGGTGGGGGGCAGCCCCTCAGTTTGGCCCCTTCTCATCATTTTGCTTGACATTTTCAGCCGCCTTCAGATTTGGGATGGTTTCCACAGCATTACGAGCTGTGCTGTTGCCGCAGTGCAGCTGTGTTGGGATTGCTCTTGGACCAGCTCATCTGCTCCCTGAGGACAAGGTCCTGCCATGGAATTTCTGTGTGGTTTGTAAGGATGTGCCCAAGTCCTCACAATGGGCTGTAGGTGCCACCATCGTGGGGAGGTTTGCTGTCAGGGGACACTGATCTTTCTCTTCATGTCCACCCACAGCTAGACAAAAGGGATATGGGATACCTCCTTCCTCCAAATCCAGCAGTGATTCACAGCAGGTCATTTCAGGGATTAGGTGTCCTCTTCTTAAAACACTTTCTGTTCCTGCCACAGGTGAAATAGCCAAGCTCTGTCAGGATATTGTTGTTGTGTTGGTTGTTTTATTTGAAAACTTTCTGGGATATTAACCACTGTAGTATTTGGATGCCTCAAACCCACAGATTAATTAATCTTTATGGTCTGTTTCTGGAGGGGAAAAAGTATACAGTGGCCTAACAGTGAAGTCAAAGGCAATTTCTTGTGCTTTGTTTATTCCCTGTTGGTTCTGGTTCAGAATTGAGAGCTCGTTTCCCTCATTTTCGAGACCAGCAGAAGGAGGCTGTTCCTCCCAGCAGAGGTAGCAGAACACAGCAAAAAAACCCTTGACTCCAACTCCAGGTAGGCTTTTTCCCTGCTGGGACAGAGCACTTGTAATTTCAGGTGCTGAAATTTGTACTTCTGTCTGAGCAGAACAAGGTAAGAGGCGTCAAAGCAAACTGGTCTTTTACAGTTAAGAGGATCTTTTTCTGAAAAAAAGAAACCCAAACAACAAAATAACCAGTTTCTGGAGTGTAAGAATGGGGGAAAAAAGAGAAAACCTGGCTATTCCTGTTTGTTCAGGTTTCTGAGCAGGGGCAGCTCAGTCCCTGGGCTCCCTGAGAGCTATTCTGACACACTATTATCAGGAACATAAGAACATTTTGTGATTGTAACGTGCATGCACTTCAGTGTTACAATTTAGCTGTTGTATTCAGACCATGAAAGCTTCATTAGTTCATGTTGATTGAAGAAGTGATATGGTCCCCAGCCATCCTAATGCAAATCGATGACTCATTTATGTCTTTAGAGTTGAATTTAAACTTCTATAAAATTTCAGATTTAGGCAAGTAATTGCATTACAGTTTTGCAACTTCTGTGAAAAAATTATTCCTTTTTTTTTTTTTACACCTAAGGCCGTATTTCAAACCTGTGACCTCATTCCCATAAAGCAAAGCTATTTCATTACATCATAGCTGTGCAATTTGACTTCTGATAGCTGGGTTTGCATTTGTGTTGGATCCATTAAATATTTGTCTGCTTAAAAAGCTGGCAGGCATTTACGTGTTCGATGTAAATATTAATTAAAAAAAATTTAAAGATTGGTATTCTTTTGGCCTTCTTGCTGGCAGTTTTGTTGAAAACAAACGAATTGTAGTTTTCTCTTCCATCATCACCTTGCTTGGCTTCCAGAAAAAAAGTGATTAATGAGATTTTTGCCTTCACAGCTGCAATATTTGATTGCAGTCTGCCTTCGCTAGTGATGAGTACGGAAATATTTCTGCAGTTAATTGGATGTTATCAAATCCACAGCGGGTGACTAAGACCACAGTCAGATGTAGTGGCTCTCCCTGTGTTGCAGCGAGCAGGATCTCTGAGGGCAGGTTCCCCTCCGTGGCACTTTGCCCTTTTGTATAGTGATAGCAGTTCACAGTTTACATCAGATAAATACTTAAGGAGCTCAGTGTCCGAGATCTGCTCCGTTCCCTCTGTGTTGAGGCACTGAGGTTTTCCTGCTGCTCTGATTAGAGTTAAGTGTCAGGTAAGTTGAATGAACTTGGGGTGGGAAGGGATCAACATGTATTTGAAACAGTACAATGCGTCAGTCTTGTGCAAGATGCCCATTTGCAGGCTCTCTATAAATGTTGAATATTTTAGCTTAATATCATCTTTAGGAACAGCCAACCATCTTTGAATCCTGCTGAGTTCCAACACTAATTTCCTTTGCTGATACAGTTTAAAACACATCTTTAGTGGCTCTGCAGCTTTAAATTGCCTGGTTTTTCTTTTCCTGAGCCTCTTCTGTCACCTATCTTTTGCCAGCAAGTCTTGTGAAAGCAGCATCCCTTGTGATTCAGATCAACTGACTGTCTGGCAGCGGGATGAGGCAGTGCTTGGGAGGATCCTCCTTTGGGAATTGATCCAGGGCCGATTTCCGAACCCCCCGTGCCGGACCCCACGCTGCTTGGGAGTGGGATGCTCAGGGAATGGGACTGAGCAAACCTTCCTCCCAGCACTCCAGAGAGGGCAGCACCGAGATTAACAGGAATGTTTTCTTGGCACTGTAGCCTCAGGAGCTGCCGAGTTAAATTCCTTGCTCAAGCTTTACCCCCTTGGTAACACCTCCATGCCACTGGTTATTCATATTAAAAACAAAACCAACCAAGGGGCAATTTCCCCAATTTTGTAAAATGGCTATTTTTGCACATTCAGCCTCAGATGGTGTTTGACCCTTAATACAGATGGTTTCACTTAATGTATTTTGTTTAAACAATCCCTGTTCCTGGAAGTGGTTTCAGAATAGGCTGTTCCTCATTGCTGTTCATGTTTGCTTTTTCTTATGATATTACAAGGAGCTTGAAGAGAGTGGATTCAGAACAGGGCAGTAATCAGTGTTCACAGGCATTTGTGGAAGCCGTTGTATTTTCCAATTAATATGATGTTGACTTCTCAAGCTTTCAAGACTGAAGTGGTTTGGAGCACCTTTGTCCTGAGGCTGTCATGCTCACTGCACTTCTGTTATTCCTCTGTCTGTGTTAAGAGACCTCAGAGAGTCCCGGCACGTTTATGTGGAACAGCTTGTCATCTGGGATACCTGGTTTTCCCCCCAGAATAGACTTCTTGGTGCTCTGACATATGAAAACCTCCACTCTCCTGGATGCAAGCAAAGGGAAAAAAGGTGGTCTGTTGTCCTTGGATCTGTCTCCTTCTCTGTTATAATTTCTGCACGTGCAGGCTTTTTGCAGGTAGTGCAGGATGTGTTGTTCATACTGAGCACACCCTGGGTGAGCTGTGAAAAGCCTCCATCAAGTTCAACATCAGCAGTCATAAAATCCTGCCCTCTCACAGCCACACTGCCCCGTGGCAGAGCTGCTGGATGGAAAGAATGTAAGCACCCTTGACATACATGGTGCACCCATGTCATACCATGACAAACATGGTTTATAAGCTGGAAGTTGGTGTATTGGGTGTGTTACTGAACATTTCGCCTTGGTATAGTACCTTCTTGAGGCTGGGATGTGATTTGTATTTAGCTCATCCAGAAACCAGGTGGCATGAAAATATTTTGTGTTTGGAAGAGATGGAGACACAAGTCAGGTAATTGGTTTGTCCACAATGACAGGAGAAATCTAAAGAAGAGCTGGCAATAAAACCATGGCAGGTCAATTCCTAGAGCATGTGGTTAAGCAGAATAGTTAACCTTCCTTTATTTTATTTTTCCTAAAATTGTTGTCTTCTAAAAGTCCAGGCACTGCTTGAGGGGTTGACAGTGCAAGCAAAAGTGACCCAAGGTATCACCAGCTCTTTCCAAAACAATAACCTGTTAATCTTCCCAGTGACCTGTGACATCCTTTATAGGCACTTCAAGTAGAATTAAAAAATGAGAGATCACACAGTCTGTGGGGTTCTTCCTCTGTGCTTTTTTTTAATCTTCCAAATGGTGTGTTAAATGGCTTAAAATCCTAAAATCCTTTTGTGGCACCTCCTCAATGTCCTCTGTTACCCATGTAGTGCCCATGTTTCATCCCCCTGGACTCCAGAGCTTCTGGACATTTCTAGTCCTGTTTCTTTCCTCTGCTTTGGGATTAATTTTAAAATAGGTTCTCCTGGCAGCCTAACTGCAGCGTGTGTTGTAGGGAAGGATTAGGGGAACACAGCAGCTCTTTCACCCTCTGAAAATCCTCTGGTCACATTCCAGGAGCAGGACTTGCAAAGACTGAGCTGAACCAAGAGAAGGGAGGAAATCGGGACATGTGGCCTAACAAAAACCAGTTGGCTTTTGCTCTGGGTTTTCCCACCTGGTGTTGGCTCAGGCCAGAGCCTTCCTTCCTTTTAGTAGTACATGTTCTAGGCTGCTTTTGTAATTTTTTAGTCTTTATTCTTGCAATAATTTGATATAACATCTCTAACTTGACTGGGCAGGCAGAGGAACTTGTGCAGGGAGTCTTGAGTACACCAGGGACTGTTGCAGTTAAGTCTGGGCTTTCTGCATGTCATTTCAGGTATCATTCAGATAAGGAAAATTCTTACATCAGGTACCATCTGGTAAAGTCAAACAACGGAGTGTCAAATGAAAAAGTACTCTACTTGGGCAATATATGGTGTTTTCCATTCCCCTTGCAACATGCTGGGAGATGCAATTTCAGAAAACATTTAATACTATCTTTTTACTGAGTGTTGCATGACTTTTCCTTCATGGAGAAAGCAAGAACAAGGTAATACAGTAAGAGCTTGTACTCCAGGCTCACAATCTGCAGAAATAACATGGACTGTACCTGACTTATGTGCCGCTGATGTGAGACCTCAGTATGGACTGGGGATCAATCAGACATAGGAAAAGCTGTGAATTTAATTACAGATGGGTCATATCTTCTGTCTGAAACTTCATGGAACACCCCCACCTTAGAGAGGGGCTGCAGAGTCACTTGCTACTGCGGAAGGTTTCTCCCCAAGCTGTGCTTTCAGAGGGCACGGTCTGAATTGCAGCTCTGCTGCATATCTGGGTATCTGTCAGCTCTCTAGGAATTTGAGGCATTGCATTCCCTGGATCCAGACTGGAGCACAGCCAGTTACTCGAGGCAGGCTGAAGTACTTCCATTTCAGGTGGGAGCAGGTCTGCCAGCACTGAGTGCCTCTGTGTCCATTTGAGGGTCTCTGATTAATGGAATGCATTTGTAGCTGGTCCGGTCTGACATTCACATTTATTTCTTTGGGATTTATTTGTAGCTCTCTCAGTAGGAAATGTTGGTAAGATTAAGCTGTTCATACAGCTTGTCGATACAGATTATTTTCCCAGTATTTTGAATTAAGAACCAGCTTTCCTATCCCCTCTCCTGATTGTCAGCACTGTTATTTGTGTGAACATACAGTGAGGAGTCTCCTCACATGGCTGTGTGAGCACTGGTGCCAACAACACGGAGAAGATGGGAGAGATGGGGCTGAGGCACTGGCTGAGAACCCTCACTCCCTGCCAGCACCATCCCTTCCCAGCTCATCCCAATGTGTGCCTGTAGCACTTTCCTGCTTCCTGCCCTCCTGCTCCATTGTGCACGTTTTCAGAGCAGTGACAGCTATTTTACGTTTGTGTTTGTTTATTTAATCATTTGTGCAGGTCCTCAAGATCTGTTTCTCTCCCTGAACAGTGAAATGACTCTGCTGAGCCTGAAATGAAGGAAGTGGCAGTTCTAGGGTCAGATGGCTTGTAGGGTGCTGGCAGTCACCGTTCCTCAATTCTTCCACACTTCTATTTTCTGTCTGGTATGTGGGCAGACAGAATCTCCAGTCTTTGCTCAAGCCAACAGTGCTAAACCTCAGACCACATGTAACATATCTGCTCTGGGAATGGCTCTGATCAGTGGTGGGCAGGTAAAGAGGCAGTGAACAGAAAGGAATTTTGGATTTCTCAACATGTATGGAGAGGCAGAGTTTGAGGTTACTGGAGGTCAGCAACACTGATTTCTATTTTACACCTTCCTTTTTTATCTTGCCACTTTGTCCTGGAAAGGCAGAAAACATGAAGGTGTCCCACAGTCTCATGCCATTTTCTTAAATCTAAATGCATATATGACAAGCATGATACTCTTAAGCATATCAGGGAAGCTCATCCTGAAAGAGTTTAGTTTAAGAACTTTTGCCCCTTATGAATTCAGCATCAGACATTTGCTTTGTCTTAATGGTGTGACCTAGGGTGAATGTTCCCTAGCTTTTTTTAAAAAATAATCCAAATTAAAATGCTTCTTTCAATGTGTTTTTATGTTTAGGAATTGAAAAAAGTGTGTTAAACCCTCGTGAGAGTTTAGCACTAGGTCTGGCACTGGAACTGTGTCCTTCTGTGCTCAGCAGTGCATGAGTAAATTGGAGACCTCTTCCTGCATCCCCACTCCAGTTGGACCAGGACAGAGGTGTATATATACATCTTATTTTTGCCTTTCTTCATGATGAAGTAGTTTATTTCTGTCTGAAGCTCCTTCCTGTTGGCCCCAGTCTTCACAGGAAAAAATACTGGTCCTGCCTTTACGTCATAATCCCAGCAGGACTCTTAAAACTTCTTATATTGTGTCCTGACAACAAAATAAAATACCGAACTGTTCGGAGGGAACCATTGCTGCAGGCAGTTCTAATTAACTGTAAGCTTTTCCTTTCTGGGAGCATATATTTAGTTTCTTACACTGGGAATAATAAGCAATTAGTGCTGTGGAACACCAGGCACTTACCTGCACATCTGAGGGAGGCTGAGAGTAGATCCTGAGGGTGGATAAATAGTGTAATTCAAATCAAGTGATTGTAGATGGCTTTATATAGCGGCTTTTATACTTATATGGATGCTTTTTTATTTCTATAGTTACAAAGAGCTTTTACTTCTTTCTCAAAATAATATGTATTCCCCCGTGGATGAATTAGTGACGTCTGGAATTCCTAAGCAGAAGGCGCTGGGGTTTCGGGTTTTGGGTCGGGTTTTTTCTGTGTCTGTGTTTTAAAATTTAAATTTTAATTAAAAAAGAGCAGCACACTCATTGCAGTGTCAGCAAACATGTATGTTGTAAAGGTTGCTGTCTGTCAAGGCACTGTTCAGGATTAGATCTCTAGAGAAAAATGACATTTGCAATTGAATTTATCCTCCTCTTCTGTTGCTGTGTACGTATGTTACTTGAAATTTTCTGCATTTCAGAAAATTATGATAATCTTTGCTGAATTCAGTGCTGAAACAGCTTAGGTGAGAGAGGACAGAAGTGATGTGTGACTGGGAGGGGAACCCTCACCTGCCTTGAAACCGCTGTAAAAATGTTAATACTGCTGTGAGACCTCCTTGGTGCAATCAACTTTAAGGCAAAGCAGTTCAACTGCTTTTAGGTTTGATGGATTAATTGTTTATTTGTGGATTATTATTTGCTCCGTGTGATTTGTTTTCCCCCCCCCCCTTTGCTTTTCAAGTACTTTGGTGACTCCCATACCTGTGGCAGCAGCAAGTGTGCAGGACACATCCATAAATCTGTGCCCCAACCTAAGCTGGGACAGAAAACGCAGCCTGGGTGGAGACACCCATGGAGAAAGGAGTTTCAGCCGGTCCCACAACACGAATTCAACAGCTGATGCAGCGAGGGTTTTGCATGTTGGCCGGTGTTGAGGTGCTCAGGACAGGTCAGTGTTCCCACCGTGGGAGTGACAGGGTGCAGGCACGGAGCGGGGTGTGTTTACAGCCAGCGCGGGATGAATTCTCCTCCTCCATGTTCCTCCTAATCCCCGCTGGGTCTCATGCAGCAGTGGTTCAGTAATACTTGTTTTCTTTTCTTCTTCTCCCCTTCCACCCCCTCCTCATGTGTAATTTGATCTCTGAGGCCTGCTCTTCTGCTTTGGCAGATTTTTCAGCTCTTGAATGGAAGAAATTAACCACTTAGTTACTGGCGGGACTAAACCCTGTTTGCTGGTCCCTCTGGCTCTTCGTGCGGACGTGCTCCGAGTTACACAAGGAAAGCCCACAAAGTCATCAGCTCTGAGCTCCCAGTTTTAACCTCTTCTTTTAACTTCACTTTTTCATCTGCATTTCCTTGCCTTCTCATCTAAAAGAAATACGGAAATGCTCCCACTCAAGATCTGAGTCAGTATTTGGCAAAGAAATTTCTCTAAAATTTATTTGCTGATACTTTCCAAGCATGTATTTTTTTCTGATTGCATCCTGGCTGTCTGTGAGTCCTCTCCTCCCTGGCCTGGCAGAAAATACCGAGCTTCAGCAGGACTCCTAAACTGATGTGGTTCTACCTATTGCACAGAAACTCCCGGTCCCTGCTCCCTCCTTTGCAACCTTAATAAACTGCCTGGACAAAGGAGGTTCAGTCATTACAGTGAATAGGAATCTGTGCAGTTTTTCTGTCTTTAAGGTACACTGCTGCTTTTTTCAGATCATTAAAGTACAAGAAGCTTCTTCTTTTTTATTATTTTTTTTTTTTTTAATTTGCCTGCAGATGTTTCAGAAAGCATTTAATGGAAGAGGCCCAAAACTTTTTCAGTGATTTGTGATGAGTCTCTTTGGACTTGAATTTAACCTTGCAGGCTTTAAATGCTAATACCCCAGGCAATTCCCTGCGGAGCCCACAACCCATCTTGTGTTTTTACATGAGCACACTGAAGACAGATCACTACTGCAGGAATTTAGTACTACCTTCTGCCTTGTTACTACCTTAAGAAAATAAGGATTCTGCCCTGTTGCTCGAAAGGAATTTCAAATAGTTGAACATCCCATCTCTGAAATCCCACCACTTCCCAGTCGCCTCCTTCACTCATGAAAATTGCAAATAACAAACATCTGTTAAATCAAGGACAAGAACCAACAAATGCACATGCTTTATTGCAAAACCCTTTGCTTTCCTGTTGATGTGTACAGTGGATTTTTTTGTAACCTGGCTTTTCTTTTTTATTGAAGTTTATTCCTGTGAGAGTGGGACTTGCAAAGTCCAAGTGCCAGAGGTGTTAGTATTTCACTGTAGGTGCAGATACCTCTTTGTGCTCTTGCAGGGCCCTTCACACTGTGCTGGATGATGGTTGAAGGAAGGAAAACACTCTTTGCCCTCAGGTGTTAACTTGCCTTTGTTCAAATCCATGTGTGGGGTTTTTATTTTATTTACAATAATGCCTATTGTAGAATGTAGAGTAGTAGCAGGAGGCTTTTGTTTCTAACATGCTGTTTTAACTAGCTGTTGTAAACATGTCAGCTGGATTTTGAGGAGAACTTAAACAGGAAGGTAGAACAGTGGTCTCTAAAAATGCTTTGTGTATGAACTGGAAAAGGAAGGACAGAGGTTTCTATACAAAAAGCTGTGGCAGCACAGGTGGAGTGGTTTTGATGTTGGGCAGTGCTGGAGAAAACTGGGGTGTCAGTAGGCATTACACACATCTCTGAAGGTACTGAGGTTCTTCTGGGCAGAGCAGTAAAACCACTTGAGCCCTGTTTGTCTGGGTGTGCATTCCTAATGCCAGTGGTATTAGGTTCCTGGTGCTCACCAGATTGGTGGAAGCTGGGAGATCCTTCAGTATCTTGCTCACTTGGGCTTTGTCCCGAGGTGCATGAACACACTTGGAAAGGTTTACTGGGCTGATTTAGTCATTCTGTGTGCTCACACCAACAAGGACTTTTCTCACCGTCTGCCCGTTACGTGGCAGGTATTACAAATAAATCCCAAGCATCATTGCCTTGTGTGTAGTGCTGTCATTGGCAGTAAGTGAAGAACCTTGGAGTATCCTGGAAGACTTGTTTTCACTTGTCCTTTGGAGTAGTTACAAGGTGTCTGAACAATTACTTGAGACTAAGAGGTGATTGACTCAAGAGACAGTTGCTTAAATCTGAGGTGGCTTTTAACGGGCTGGGTGTGGGATGTGCACTCACCTCTAACCCTGCCAGTCTCAGACTCACCTGCCATGCTTTCTTTGGCAGAAGGAATTTCTCAAAGCTCTGTGACTCAAGGTAAGCAACTCACTGAAGTTGTATTTGTTGCAAAACACCTTTACAGGGCTAGTTCAGTGTATTTGTGCTTTACTTGCCAAGAAGGTAGAGTTTAGTAGCCAGGGTTTTAAAGTTGCTAGTCCTCTTGATTTAATAGACACGGGCATCTTCCCAAATGTTTGGCACTTTGTATCTAAGAGTGCATGAAGTCCTTTAATGGTGGAGGATCTGAAAATCCAGAGTAAAATGAATCTGTCAGTCAAAGCTGACCAGCCCCCAGGAAAACAGGCAATGCTGTGTTTGCTGTCAGATCAAAGCCCACCTTTGTTACAGCTGCATCTGTAACAGCACATGCTGTGGTCATTCATGGATTTCAATACAGGCTTCTTTAATCATTTTCATATACACATATATTTTTAATCAGGTAATGCTGTTAGAATGTGTTATTCCACTATGTGAGAGATGTCATCAGAAGAGAACTGTGTAGCATGGGAGTGCTCTGTGGCATGGACCTATTTTTAATCCTAAAGACAGTGACCTATGGATGCAAAAAATCACATGTAATTCTATCACTTGCTAGGAAAAAAGCATCTCACAAATTATGTGGTTCTATGTTTTGTTGCTTCGGAGACAAAAACAGTGTTTTACAACCTGCACTGAGTTAGTCTTTATCACCTGTGGGGAAATTCTCAATTGCATAGAAAAGAAATGTAAGGCACAGGTAACTCAAACTGTAAGCAAGGATCTGCTTTTTCTGGCATATTCTCCTTTACTTTAATCACTACTTTGTGATGCTTTTAAGTGTCCTTTTCCATCCCAAATCATCTGAATGGGATCTATCAAAAAAACGCCCAGAGTCTGGGACTTCGAGCTCTGTTATCTTTACATCTTTCAGAAGAGGATTTTAAAACAAAATCAAGCTCTACTTTTAAATGGGTGATGAACACTCAAGCTGTTTTTAGTGGTATCGCAACAAAATTCACTCCAGCTGCTAACATGTGGGATTATGCCAAAACTCACTTTCTGTTCATGGGGTTCAGTCCTTTCACTGCTGCTGTCATGTGTGCAACTGTTCTCTTTTGCAAAAAAACCCCTGTCCTCAGATTCTGGGTAGCTTTAAGAAAGTAAAGAATAAATATGTGTCTGCTAGAAACAGCTCGAACACGAAGGCCGTTGGCTAAATAGGTTTATGCTCTTGTAGGAGCATGAACAATAAAGGCTAATGGATACTGGATTGCATTAACGAGAGCAGAGCCAGCAGGTCGAGGGAAATGATTATTTCCCTCCTTTTGGCGCTTGTGAAGCCACATCTGGAGCACGTTGTCCAGCTCCCTCCTTCCCCCGTAGCAGATGTTGACACACTGGAGGGAGCCTGGCGGGGGCTGGAGCCAGCGGTGCCCCCCGGGGCCGAGGGAGCTGCCTTAAATCTGGACAGAGAAGAGGGGATGGAAGGGGTCCCAGTGCTCTCATAACCACCCAACTGGTGGCTGGAGACTCTTCTCAGAGGTGCACAGTAAAAGGAGAAGAAGCATCACCTTAAAACTTGCAGCAAGGCAAAGCTGGGTAGATGTGAGAGGGTAAAAAGTGTTCAACTGCTCAGCACACTGAGTTAAAGTTTAAAAAAAAAGCCTGGAAAAACCTGATGTAGAGAGATAGCCGCCCTCTGAGCTGGAACTGGAACTGGAGACCTTCCGAGCCTGATCCCAACCAAATTGTTTTGCTGTTCTGCAACAGAGAGCCTGAGTTGAAGGTTGCATCAGTCACTGTAGTCCAGAATCCTGTACACATTTCATGACTGATTTTGTTCTAAGATGTGTATATGACAAACAGGCGTGAGAGGGGATTAATAGCTGGCAGCTGTAAGAGTGGCGGAGGTTGTGTGAAACTACCAATATGGCTTTTATTTCTGTATCACCAGTTAATTTCATGGCATTCAGGAAAGGCAGAGGGTGTTTGCTCAAAGTATTTACAGCCCAGTTTGCCATGACACAAAAGAGGAAATGTTGAAGGATGGTGTTTGTAGCACAGGGACAACACAAGCCTGTCTGCCTGGAAGCATAAAGGGCATTAATTTGTTTATCTACAGAGGAAGTTATCCCAGGATAGCTCTTTGTATTTAACTCCCCAAGTGGATGTGTTTCTCCTACAGTGAGGTTCTTCTGCAAGCAGGTTAATACAATTTGAGATGAGGCATTCTTTCTTCCTCAGGGATAAGAGCCCCAGGAGTTCATCAGGAATGTAATCCGCATTAATTCTGCTGGTGCTCATTGTATTAACCTTAATTGTAATGGCTGGGTGGTGTTCATGAGGGGCAGCCTTTGTACTGCCAGGGAATGCTGTGGGGATTCCTCATTCCTACAGCTGCAGGAGGAGCAGGATTGGGATGAGGATGCTCCTCACATGGAAAAGAAGTTGTTTGCAAGATCCTTGGTCAGCTCTTAAAGCATCATTTCATCCCAGTTCTCTAAGCGTGGGCTGAAGTACGTGAGGACTGAGCTCCTCCTGTGATTTATGTAACCTTTCTCCTCCAAATCTGTGTTTAACTCCTCTTTTTTTCCCCCCTTCCTTTTCTTCTCTCCTCTAGTGCAGTTCCACACGAGTTCCCTGTTAGGTGGCCAGGGAACAAGTAGATAGGTGTTGGTTTCTCTTGAAACTGTGGTGGTTCCATGAAATAGGAATCCTCCACCAGAAGTGGAGAGAGGATGGGAGAGTGGGGGGGGAACTGTATCCTTATCTTCCCAATGCTTGTGCAGTCTTCCAGAGGCGGGGATGGGATCTGGGGCCTCATCTCTTTGCTGGACTGTCTGAATTGAGGAATTGTTGAAGTTCTCTCACTATTTCTTGATGTTTTAAATGGGAATATCCACATTCATGTTTTCTGAGAAAAACATGAAAACACTTTGAACATCACACTGTCCTTACTGTGATTATTTCTCTGCTAGAAATGAGAGTTGTGGTATTTAAAAAAAAAAAAAAGAAGGCAAAAGCTATTATTGCAGTTCAGCATGGGTTAAGAGATCAAGGGGTTTTTTTTGAGCTGTCTTTCATGTGTACACCCCATGGATCAGAAGACTGAGGCAAAGTAATGCTGTAAAATAATGTTTAAAGAGTCTGAACAATGTTTGCTGTTTCGGAGGCACGGTCCTCAGATGCTGGAGGCATGCAGAGTTTCCCCTCAAGTATTCAGTGTTTGAAAACGTTGGAGGGCAAGAGAGCACTAGCTAGTGAGTAACCTTGCCAAAATAAACTGTCAGATGTGAAGGCAAGTTTTCAGGGGACGAAAATGAAGATTTGCTGCTTTGTTGACTCTGTGTGTGACACACCAGGCGCTCCACACGTTGCTGTGCTGGGATCAGCTGCCCGGGCCCGTTTTCTCCAGCCTCTCAGTTTTTGCACCCCTGAGGAGCTCTGCAGCCTCCAGCACCTCGTGCTCTGAGCAGCAAAAGCACCCCGAGGTCTGGGGAATGAAAGGGGGTTTCTGAGTGGAAAAATTGTATACACATTTAATTTGCTATCTCTTTTAGAGGTAGATATGTAAACGTATGTATATATAGCAAAAGCGACGGTTGTTTTACAAAGGACGCACGCAATAATGCTAGAAAATAATCTATAAAAAGCTGCAAACCCAGAGAGCACTAATTAACACATAGCCTTGAGAAACCTGCAGGGGAAGGGCGCATTTTGCAGGGAAAAAGAAGAGCAGATTAGCGGGAGAGTGAAAACTTTTGGCAGCATCCTGGTTTCAGGCACCAGCTGAAACCTGAGTCCCTTTGCCTGCAATTAGCACAGAGATGCTAAGACAGGATCCCCGGGAAGGAGCTCCGGCTCCCCTGTTGTTTCTGTGTGCCGGGTTACAGATGGGCACCGCTCTTGGGTCGCTTCTCTCTGTTCCCAGGCGCGGTGTTCGAGCAGCCCCTCGATCCGCTGTGAAATGACGCGCGGTGGAGACTTTGCCGGTCGCCCACACCTCGCTTGGCGCGGCCGCCGCGCACAAGGCGCCAGCGCAGCAGCCTCGCTCCTTCATCCCGCCTTTCCCCTCCTTCCCCAACGGAGCAGGGGCTCTCCGGGGAGGGGGAAACCTGTTGGTTTTCCCCCCCGGCCTCCGTGGCGCTGGGAGAGGCGCAGGCAGGAGGAGGTTAAGGAGCGAGGGCGTTGCTGGCTGCCTGATGTCATGGAGGCCGGCGGTGGCTGAGGGGCCCTTTGTTGGCAGCGGAGCCCCAGCTCCCAGCGCTCGGCCGGCACGACTCGCTCTGCCCAACTTGGTTGGCTCTGCTTTTTCTTTTTTTCTTCTTCTTTCTTCTTTTACTTTTTTGGGGTTTTTTTCGTTCTTTTTTTTTTTTTTTTTTTTTTTTATTTTTTTTTTTTTTTCTCCCCNTTTTTTTTTTTTAAATTGTTTTTAATTTTCTCCCCTCCTCCTCTGTCTCCCGCCAAAAGAGTTGGGAAGGAGGGAAGATGGCTGGAGTTAACTCCCCGGGAGAGGAGATGTGGGGCCCCTGGATTTTCCGCCTCTCGGGCTCGCCCTTGTAATGCTTTTCAAAGCGCTGGATTTCGTCGACTTTTCTTGGATATTTTGCTTTAGGCCCCTCCTGGACTTTTTCAGACTCTTGCCGGATCTTTTTAGACTTTCTTTTAGACTTTTAAAGGATAATTCCACAGCGCGAGAAGAAGCTGAAGGAGGTGTGGGGGGGAAAAGAAACCAGACAGCCGAAGCCAAACTCTAACAAATGAAAATGTTGGAGATTTGCTTGAAATTGGTGGGTTGCAAATCGAAGAAGGGGCTTTCCTCCTCCTCCAGCTGCTACCTGGAAGGTGAGTACCCAAAGGGGTTTGGCGTTGGGGTCGTGCTCCCAGGGGGGCACGACCCGATCCCACCACCAAGTTACATCCCTCGCTTGGAAGTCGGGGCCGGGTTTGGGGAGGTGTTTGGTCCTGGGCAGGTTCTTTGGGATGTGGGGGTGAAGGAGCCGAGCGGTGTTCGCGGCGTGCACACCCAGGTGCCTTTCATTAAGCGCAGTTACACAGAGGGAGCGCGGCTCTACCATTTATGGTTGTAAAATGTCAAGTGATCTTATTGCCGAGCCCATAAACAAATCCGTATCTTCAGGCCTCAGCTTTATTTATTTTATTTTTTTTTTTTTCCTGAGGGAAGATATCCCTTATTTTGGACGTGAAAAAAACTCAACTCCATACTCAAGACGAAAATTTATATGAGTCCATCCGTAAAATATTTTCAGCGTGCGTTAATGCGTAACGTCTTAGTTCATTTTGCTTATCCCCTTCTAAGTTTCCTCTCCACAGGCATTCGTTGAGCTGAATTTTCTCTCATGTTTGCTTTCAAAAAGTGATTTTTTGAGTCACACCCATGGTTACTTCTAGAAAATGAGTTGTTAAACTTAAGGACTCAACTGGTTCAGATGGAAAGCCTGGGGGATTGAGGCGCCGTGCTGGGTGGGGGGAGTTTGGGGTGAGGTCTTGGCTTGGCGTGATCTCAAGAAGGATCTTCACTGCTTCACACCCCACTTACAGAGCAGTGTTACAGTCCCCCTATCCAGCCCTGTGTCCGTCCCTCCTGGGCCATCCGGGCTCCTTCAACTTCTTTTGTGTTGCTGGACGTTGCTTCAGTAAAAATAATCCACATGCCAGGAGGACTGTGCTAACTCATCAAATCAGAGGCATGAAAGGCAGCAGCTGATTTCCAGGGGCCTATCGCAAGTCGCTGTTGCTCAACTCTCGGATATTCAGTGCAGAAACAGCCCTCGGAAATTCATAGGTTAGGAATCTCAAAATCTACAAATGGCTGCGCGTGGCAAACTCACTTGAAGAAGTTTTGGATCAAGAGTCTGTATTTATCGGGTGCATTTAGTGGCTCTGAAGATTTCTCTGTTCTCTAAAGTCAAACAACAGTTTCCAGAGGATTTTTTTTTTGTTTATTTAAAGTTTCAGAAACCAAACAGAGGCCAGATGTATATGAGTAATTTTGATCTTTTTATGCAGCTGAATTCTTCTGTGATCTTTTAAGTCTAAAAAACTTCTGTCTGTGTCCCCTGCCTCTGGTATTGCTCAGTTTGTGTGTTCAGAAGGAGCTCCAAGCTGTGCTTGGCCTCCTCTCTGTGCTGTTGGATCTTTCAACACAGCCCTGGGAGAACAGGCAGAGCATCTGGGGCCTCTCTTCCCCGTAGAAATGAATGCTGAAGGATGATGTTACAAGGGTGTTACCCTGACTGTTTTTGCAAGTTTTCTCTTTTGTGTTCATTATAACCACTTCCCCCCCTCCCCACTTTGCAATGCAGTTGCATAATAGGATTAGAACATAGTTTGACTTGGCCATATAGGCAGTGACAGTTAAGAGCATGATCATTAACACGATTAATATGTAATATTTTCACCTTCTGCTTCGTGAGACTGTTGTTGCATATTTTTTTTTTTTTTATATATAATGGGGAGGGAAATGAGCGTTGAATTTTTAAATGGTCTTCTCTCAAAGTAGCTCAGTCTCAGTTCTCATCTCAGCATGGGGCAAAGCTGAGTGGCATGTTAAAGGTGAACAAAAGTGGCAACTGCGACCATAATGTGACAGTCAGGACACAGGCTGCCCAGGACCCCCCTAATCAGCTGGGGTGCTCCTGGAAAGCAGAGTAAGAAGTGAGAATCGGTACTCATCTGGTGGGGAAAAGAAAAAGAAAAGTTTTTAAAAGTAGGATTTTCTGTTATTATTTCCTAAAGCTGAAGGCCACCACGTGCTATTCCTGGGCAGCTTTCTTATTTAAATTATCATGAGGTTGAAAATGCTGCTGAGGGCTCTTTCAAAAGAGTGCTGGTGGCTTGTCCCAAACCCCTGAACACCAAGGGCACGAGTGAAAACCATTGGCTTGTGTTGCCTTTGAGAAGTTTTTACATACGGGTTTGTCAGTTTTGATAGAAACCACTTAAGCTTGGCAGATCATGAGAAAGGGACAGCTTTGTGTCAAGGGTCAGAAACTACGGATCATTGCTCCTGGATCCCTGTGAGCAGTGTGTGGCGGCCAGTCCATTCCCACGGGTGTCCCACTGCCTCTCTGAAGCTTCTGAAAGGATTAAGGAGATGGTGGTGATATCATTGGAGGGTTTAACTTTGCTCCTGATACCTTAGTTATGTGGGAAGCTGTTCAGGACAAAGCTGAAAGTTTCTTTACTTAGTAAAGTAGTTTAGGAAACCTTAAACATAACTGCTTAAAGGATGAAAGGTCTGTGAGGTGTTTGGAAAACCAGTTGTAGCCAGGAGGATGGATGAAATTTTACTTTATTTGATTTCTTAGTTTGTTTTCCCCATGTTAATGAAAACATGACAGTGCTTGGGCAGTGAATAACATGGGATGTAACCAAATCAAATCTGTTTGTTGTATTTTTAAACAAACTGTTTGAGAATCCTCTTCTGAGTCTGGATTTGGTGTAAGGCTGATTTAGTGTCAGGCATGTGTGTAGGTGTACGTGTCTTTTGACCAAGTAACCAGAAATGTGGTTTTCTTTTCATGGTGGTCCCTTCTGAAAGGCCTTTATGCTCTGTTAGTTTGCAGGAATGAGGGTTATTTGTGGATCCTCTTTGTGGTGCTGTGGAGGGCTGGCAGGTGCTGTGGCCCATGGCTGTGTGTGTTGCTGTGCATGGGCAGGCTGTTTTGCTCCCTGAAAAAGCTGAAATCTCTTCTTAAATTCATCAAAAATAAGTTTCAACTGATTCTAATGATGACTGTGTTTTCATATTGATGTTTGAGCTGGGCACTTTTTTCCCCTCATTTCTATTCCCACTAGTAAATATTATTTTAAAATGTGACAGATCTGAATTTCTGTCATCTGCTTTCTCCTTTCTGCCTTTGCCAAAGTGAATAATTCCTCACCCACTTCACACCAAGAAAGGGTAAAGAGTAGAAGGGAAGAGGCACAGCGAGTACTGCTGCCAATCTGATCAGGAAAACAGAACGTGTCCATGTCCCAAATAGGGGCTGAAATACTCTTGCTGCCTTTTTGGGCTTGGCTCTACCACTGAAAGGCAGAAGCCTTGTTTAAAACCTGTCAGTGTTCACTGATGTTTAAAAACCATTTTGGGGACACTAGTAAAGTCCTTTTGTTTTCTAACTGAAATGAGTCCTGTCCTGCCAGCTGTCAGACTGGCTCTGTCTCTTTTTTTTTCCCTAATTTTTTTTTCCAGAGTGTCTTGTTACAGCAGAATAGACGAGCCTGGGGGAGAGCAGCAGCCTGTAGCCATTGTCTTGTTCCTGGAGAGGGCTTTTTTTTCATGCATTTGTGCACGTATTGAGCCACACTCAAATCAGCAACGCAGCAACTCATCCTGCCAGGATGTCACTGGGATCAGCAGGGAGGGCTTTGGTCCCCCTGTTAGGAAGAGCAAATCCAGTAAGCTGGAGTTGCTGCCTCACTTGGTAGAATTCTTGCTATTAAACACTTTTCTGGCTTTGGAATGGCTTGTTAGTTATATGCTTGTTCCAGTGGTTCTTGCCTGTCCCATCCTTATTTAAAAATCTGGCTGATGGTGCTTGCTACCATTTCCCAGGGGATGTGGTGAGGAAAGGATTATCGTTTCCTGGGAAAAGCTGTAACTGTTTTCAGACTTAAAACTGATCATCTGCAGTCATGTTAATCCTTTCCTGAGCAGTCTGTGGGGCTGCTTAGTAAAACAGGGGGAATACAACAGTAAATCTTGGGGATTCTCGCTTGGTACTTTCCCTGCCCAGGCTCAGAAAGGGACACACTTCTGCTCCATTAATAAGGAAACCAAAACAAAAATTGTAAAAGTGGAGTTGTTAGAAATACTGAAGTGTCATTGGAGTTCATTTGGATCTGGTTACTCTTTCCCCTTCCTCTCCCAGAGGTTATTGGCTAAGGTCAGAAAGCAGCTTAGTAGCAGATTTGGGAATAAAATCTAAATTTTTGCTATATCCTATTCTACTCCATCCATTTACAACTGTGATTAGCTGGCTGGGGAAAGGTGATGTTTGCCATGTCACTGAGGGGTTGTACATGGAATAAACTCAGTGAAATGAGCTCAAGTGGAACCTACAGGCCTGTGTAAGAGAGAACTTCCAGAATAACTCAACAAAACAACCCACAATGAAACAAAAAAGCAGCAGCAGATGTGTTTGATGACAGAACCAGAAGGAGGGGGAGACACCACATCACCGGGGGAGCTCAGTGTTCGACAAGATCTGACACTGCAGTTGGTTGTGAGGGCTTGTTTGAGCACGGGCAGTGCAGCAGGAGCCCTTGGTGCCACGGGCATCGTGGGTGCCCTTGTTCCCTCGTGTTGGCATTCAGGAGACTCGGTGTTCGGTACTTGGAGTGCTGGAGATTCCTGGTGTCCACGTGGGAGGGAGCACAGCCTGTCGGCACATGGAAGGTGCCTTGCTGGGAGGAGAAATAGGGCAGCACAGCTGGGGAGACTGGCCCAGCACAGGGAGCGGGGCTGGTTCAGAGAGGTTGGGTCTGTTTCTGCACTCCTTCATCTCCATGTAGAAATAGTGTTTAAAAAGTGGTATTTGTCATCATGCTGGATGTGAGAATATGGACTTTGCAAGTATCAGACAAGAGCAGAAGTGCCAGTGCCAGCCTTTGGTGCAGAGGGTTCTGTGGCCTGGGCTGTGCAGCGGGTGACTGGAGAGCCTGAGCCTGATCTCACTAAAGGGATGAGTCTGGAATAAAACATGAATACTTCCTTCTTTTTTTGGAAAGATCTGGTTTACATATTTTTTTTAATTTTATTTTTAAATTCATATTCCATCAGGCATAGGGAATCCGTGAGGGCCACTAAGGAAATTCTTGGAACAGAGAGGCAGCTGCTCCATCATATGTGCTCAGAGTTGGGAACATTTGGATGTATTAAATCTCCGTAACTATTCTGCCATTTATCACAATTTCTTCCAGGGGAAAAGAAGAGTATGAGAAATGTAGAGAAAGGAGAAGGATTAGGTGGCATGTGCTGTACCTCCAATGAGATTACTAGATGTATTCTGTGTTCCTTCACTCTACAAACCTTGTGGAAAAAATGCCAGCACAGTTTGTAAGCCCACAGGATGTTTGTTTTGTAGGGAGACAGGAGGTCTCCTCCTTCCCTCGGGAGTGCCTAACAGTCAGCTATGGAGGAGCTGAGTGTAATTCTGTGCTCCTGCCTTTTTTCCCAACCCTTGCCTTACACTGGGAAGGAAATTTGCTTGCGTTAATCTAGACCAGAATTATTCATATCAGAGCGCTTCTTTCACAGCCCCTCACAGTGATTCATGGCTTTGCATAAAAAGTAACGAAAAGGAGATAGTTAAACTTACAAAAACTTCTAGTGTGCAAGCATAAATATCTCCTGGTGAAAACTTAATTTAGAGGGGAAATGATGACATTCTTATGGCTAATGCCTCAAAATATAAGCTGCTGTTGTCTTATTTCACAGTCTGCACTGCTTTAATTAAGAGTCATCATTTAGTTGGTGTTAGCAGAGAACTGAATTACAGCGCTGCCTCGGGACTCCTACCAGGAATCCAGGTGTTATCCAGAGCACTGTATGATCAGAGTAATAAATGACAGTCTTGCTGGGATGCAGCACAAGACAAAGTGGGTGCATGGAAGGAACGACAGCGCGGGGATAACAGATTGAATTGCGCTCACTTCCTGCCCCATCGCCGTGCCAGGATGGCCTCCTGTAGGTGTAGCAGTCAGGCTGATTTATTAGGAGGAATCTGGCCCACTGAAGAGCTCAGAAGTGCTGTAAAACTGTAGTTAAAACCAGCATCTAGAGGCAAAAAAGCAGTTGAAAAAGCCCCTCAATATGTATGAACAGCAATGTCTAATTCCTGCTCTAAAGGACTGAAATGTCCGGGCAGATTTACTAGAGAATTGCTCGGAGGGATAAATGCTGCTGACAGCCGGCTGTACGTGGCTCCCAGATGGACATGTCCTGTCGGCTTCTCTCGCTTCATGGTTTTGTGTCCTCAGTCTGCTGACAGCCTCCTCTTGGGGCCCAGACCTTTAAAAGTGTGTTTTGTCACGGTCTATCAAGCTTTTGCTACACTTGGGTCACCACAACTCTGCTCTTTCCTTTATGCTCTTCTCTGTGTTGACTCAGGGCCTTATCCCCCCCTTTCTGGCCACCCATCCTCTCCTTCACTGCCTTCCCCACCCCAGTTCCTAAATTGGGGTTCTACCCTCTGGAAATACCAGCCCTCCTGAACCCAAGGGGTGGGTCTGGCATCTCCCTGTTGTGCTGTCTGGCACAACAGGGTTCATAACTCACTGTGTACCTACATTGGGGTGCTGGTGGCTGCCTGATGGGGTCAAATTGGGGGATACATAGGGTATGAGCATCCTGTGTATTCACTGGGCCACTGGTGCGGTTTTCCAGCTTAACAAATTCTCCCATGTGTATTTAACAGCCTTTGCTCTTGTTGGTCCTTGAGTTTGCAGGCATTATCACTGAGTCAGTGTGTGTAGGAATGTCATCGAGCAAAACCAGCCTTCCCTGACTTTCACACTGCAGCCTGTGGGTGTTGTTGGCGTTTGGCAGTGTTGTCTCACGGATGAATCGTAGTGCATACCTTGGCATCCCTGTGTAATGAGTCAGTCCCAGCATCCCTGGGCACGAGGGAGGGATTCTTGCAGAGCGCTTGGCTTTCCTCCCTCGTCCCCATCCGTGGCTGTGCATGAGCCGTCCTTCACTGGGCTGCAATCAGGCTGGAGTTGGAGGGGAGCCTGCCTTGGATTTCCTGCCTTCCTGTCAAATCAGTGCCCTGTGTGTGAGGCATTTTCCTTCCTAACAGAGGTTTATGGTCCATCCCACAATGCGGCATGTGCTGGTTTGTACCTTATTTAAGGGAGAGCGTCACAGTGTTGCTCCTTGCTGAGATGGTGTATCTGCTACTTGCAGCTCTGCTGTCTGTCTGTTCCAGGTGTTTGCAGATGGTGTAACTCCTTGGAGTATCTCCAGTCACTGCAGCGCCCTGTGTTTGATAAGGGAACTTAATAGGCTTGACAGGATCAAAGCGTTTTCATGGTAAAATGATTATAGCTTATTCTTAAAGTGGATTTTCTCCTTCTTTATTCATTGTCCCTCTTCAAACAAACTCAGGCTATCAAAATATATTTTCCTGCAGGACACATAGGAGGGGAAGGCAAGGATGTCAAGGTGCTTTAAAAAAAGCCATCCAACACACCACCACTCTTTCTTATGGTGGAATAGTTTAGAAAGTGGAATTATTTCACTTTTAAAAATATATCTCCCTGTAGATAGGGTTTGGCTGGGAAAACAGGCTCAGCAGTGTCTGTATTTGCTATTTTGCTCACATATACAATACTACATTTTCCAAAGAACACAGTAGTACTCATGTATATAAATAACCACCCAGAGAGGCTTCACCAGTGGTGACCTGACCAACACATGGAGGACGCCAGCTTGTCTGTGAGTGAACAGTAGCATTTATTACCACCAAAGATTAGAAAATAATGTGTATTGTTAGCATTTGTAGGGCTGGGAGCTTGGGGGTTTTTAGCATTTCTCCACTGGGAAATGTGTTTTGGACCTGTCCCAGTCCACACTTGACTTCCATACGTTTTTCTGGTGTCAGTTGTATCAGTTCTTCACTACCTGACTGGTGCAAGTTATATTGGATTTCCAGGCCATACAAGCAATAGTGTTAAAACCATATTCTGATGGGATTGCATCTATACAGCAGCCCAGTGCTCGTTGAGTATTGCAAGTATAAAGCAGAGCTGTGCTCCCGAGTGACCTGGTAATTTAGGAAGCCTGTGGCCTGGGATTTCTCCCCGCAAAGCCCTGCTGTGTTTGCCTGTGCAGAGGAGGGATTGTGCAGGCGGGGGCTGATGCTGTGTGCTGAGGAGCAGTTTGGTGGCGCAAGGGACCGATGTGACAGTGCCATGTTTCCTGTCCCCGGAGCTGCTCTGACGCAATGGTTTGTGTGCAGTGCTGTGACCTCGCTCAACAAACTCATCCAGATGGGAAATGAGCCTTCGAAAAACAAGAGTTTCACAACTTATTGTCCTGGGTTTGTGCTGGCAAAGTCACACACGGGGCTGCCAGAATATCTGGGGGTGGCTTGTTAGAGTAAGGGGAACAACTAACGGGAGCATCACTGCCCCGAACTCTGCACTCCAGAGGCAGGAGCAGCTGCAATGAAATGCCCTGTTGTGCTTGGACTTGCCTGATGATCACAGAATGTTACATGCCCAATGTGTTGCAGTGTACAAAGAATTTTGAGGGTTGGGTTTTTGCTCACCTACATAGCTCAGTTTTTAGGAATCTCTTTCTCTGGATGTGTCTCAGCATTCCTAAAAATACAGGCAGCTCATTGTGTGCATTGTGCTCTCTGGTTTTAGGAGGGGGCAACAAAAAAGGCACTGCCTTGTCCTCAAATGAGAAGAAAATGGTTAAAAATACTGTGAAGAACAGAAATACCTCACTCCTTAAATACCATGTCTTATAAATCTCGCCCTGCCTGGCTCTCTGTGCTGCACGTTCTGGCCGTTTCATTTATAGGATAATTAAGGGATTTACCTTTTAAAGGTCTTGGGTTTGTTTTCACATCTAACCATTCCAGCAGTTAGGTGTGAGCCAAAGGATTTACAGGCAGCAAACAGCCTACGTGAGCTGCATTTACTGGAGGGAGAGGGACTTTCCTTCTCCTGTGTGTCATGGGAGGTGGGAGCTGGGGGCTCTGGGAAGGCTGGGGGACAGCTCTGGATCAGGAGTGTCCTGCCTGTGTGGCAGATCTGCATCAAAGAGCTGTCCATATTTATCCTCTGATGCATGAGGAGCACACATGTCAAGAAACAATGCAAATTAGAAAGTCAGAGTGCGTGGGTTGGCCAGATGGCTTTTATCAGCCAAAACGAACCTCCTTTTTTCCTTTCTCTCTCTCCTTCTCTCCTCCAGAAGCCCTTCAGAGACCAGTAGTGTCAGACTTTGAGCCCCAAGGTCTAAGTGAAGCAGCTCGCTGGAACTCCAAGGAAAACCTTCTGTCCTGTCCTAGTGAAAATGACCCCCATCTCTTTGTTGCACTGTATGATTTTGTGGCAAGTGGGGACAACACTCTCAGCATAACTAAAGGTAAGGTTGCTGGACAGAATGGCACTGGGAATGTGTGAGAAGGCATAGGAGGAAAAGTCACTGTGAAATAACTGAGTTATACACTAAACCCTATGGATTTCTTTTTTGCTGTGGGAATTCTTGTCATAACCTTTTTAAAGGTGAAAGCTGTATTTTTAATATTTTTTTGGCGTTGGACAAGAAACTGTTTGTCAAAACCAAGGTCTCAGTTAGGAGCAAGAGTTTGAACTGAAAAATTAAACCAAGCTGATTTTGGAGTTTGGCCTCTATTTTCATAGTTCTCCAAAACACAATCCCTGTATGAAAAATGACTGTACAGATACAAGGACCAGAAGGACTGAGTAAGAAAACACTACATGTACTCCAAGTCACATCTACTTACCTCGCTAATTGAAATTATTTTTTTATTGTTTATCCACTCCAGTTCTCTCTTGGCTCCATCAAACCAACTCATAAAATTTGCTGGATTCTGTTTTTAAACTCAAGCAGTATCGGAGCTGGTACAGAACTGCACGAGAGCCTGAAAACCTCCCGAAGCATGTGACTTTATTTGGCTTGGAGGGGTCCACTCAAGCTTGAAGAGAAACACATGCTCCCTGCTGAGTCAGATACCTATTCTTATAAGAGATTACTAGTGATCTTTTAGCCAGAAAGAACCTATTTTTGTCCACAGCTCCCAGGTTTGCCCGCGTAAACCCATTTTCTGTTTTCTAAGGTGAAAAGCTCCGTGTCCTGGGCTACAACCACAATGGGGAGTGGTGCGAGGCGCAGACAAAGAACGGGCAGGGCTGGGTCCCCAGCAACTACATCACCCCGGTGAACAGTTTGGAGAAGCATTCCTGGTATCATGGGCCGGTGTCCCGGAACGCCGCCGAGTACCTCCTGAGCAGCGGGATCAACGGGAGCTTCCTGGTGCGGGAGAGCGAGAGCAGCCCCGGCCAGAGATCCATCTCCCTGCGATACGAAGGAAGGGTGTACCACTACAGAATAAACACTGCTTCCGATGGCAAGGTAGGCTCCAGGACATCCAACCCACGAGGGGAAACCTTGCTGTGGGATGCTTTTGTCCACTGGCTGCACGAGGTCAAGCAGTAGCAATTGAACTGAGTGGTTCTGGACCCTGAGCACGGGGTTCGTCGTCTGTAGTCACAATAAACTCTGAGATTCTGACACGGCTGGGGCAAAACAGTTTCACTCCTTTAGCAAATTATGATATAATACAGCTCAGTAGTGAAACACTTTAAGGTAGAAGATACTAGAGTTTCCATCAGATCTGAATGTAGTAGAGATCATTAGTAAGAGATTCTTATGTTCAAAAGAGAATCTCTTTGACCTCCAAATGAGAAAAGTCAGCACCTGTTGCTAATAATCCTGTAAATATTAGGGACAGAGTGCTTTTTGAGCTATTCTGCAGTATTTTTAACCACTGTTTTGATTTCTCTACAGTATTTCAGCGTGATCATTGGAGACGGGTAGGCACTTTCACTTTTATATGGGCTGTTGTCCCTAGTTCCTTCATTTTTTCCCTAGATTGTTGTGTGCTGTAGCAGTGTTGCAATGCTGTGCTTTGTGGATGCTGCAAAGAAATGTTAGCGTAAAAGCATAGTTTTCCACAGATTTTTGTTTGAATTTCATGGAAACATTTCTACTGGCGTTGGATTTCGGAAAATGTTGTTTTTTAACAAATCTATTTTAAGCAATGTCTCTTTAGATCCTGTGCAGAATTTGAAGTGTGGGTCTGGAGCATGGCTGCTGAGGCTCTTCTTGCCAGCATCTAATAGATGACAGATTCTGTGCCATTAAATTGCTTCAAAAGGAACAAGTAAACATAATCCAACATAGTAGTGGCCCACTGTGACCAATTTTCCCTTGTCCTGTGAGAGCTTTACTCTTCTTAGAGCAATGCTGCCAGCAAAATCTTTAGTATGAAAACCTAGGGAACCAGTACATCTTGTTTCTTATTCATCAGATCACTCCAAAACCTTTTATAAGATAAACGGATTTTATTCAGTGATGAAATAATTTTTGCCTGCTTTAACAAACAGGTTGTAATTGAGACAATTCTGACCATGTTATTTAAGGCAACGTATTTCCAAGTTGTGGTGCTTTGATATTCTTCCTTTTTCCTCCCGCGTAGACACACTCTGTGGTCAGCATTGGCACTTTGAAGTGCTGACATGCAGCATACTTGAAGGGCTACATGGCAGTCTGGAATATTATTCCCCCTCCTGTCTCTGTAGTTGATATTCCTTCTATTCCCATGGATGCTGGCAGATGAGCAGTGTTCACATGTGAATGTTTTGAACCAAAGCCTCCTTCGGTTGGTGTAAATAAACACGTGTCCATGAGGAGATAGCACATGTTCTCCATTTGAGCTGTAAAAGGGTTTGGCATGTGAGGGCTTTCATCCCAGCAGAGCTGTTTTTATCCCAGAGAAACAGTCCTGCAGAGCTACAGTAATCCATTCAGGTCTGTATTAGCCAGGTTAACTGTTCATTTTCCGCAAAGTTGCTTGAATTGGTGTTTTTGAGGAAAGTTGCAGCTCTTGGTGGCTGGAAAATTACAACATTGAGCAGCAGCAGTGACCAAGAGCTGAGGCTTTTGGGCTTCACCTCTGCATGCAGGAGCAAGTGAAGAGGTATCACAGTCCTCCTGGTGTTGTGCCCAGTGCCAGCATCCCTGCAGAAGGGACAGTTTGCCATGCCCATGCATCATGTGCTGCAGTTTGCAGCCTGGCGTGTTAAACCCCATCATTTTCAATTTGTGTTAATGAGCCAGGCAGTGAATTGTGACAGCTTAGTCCCAGATGTGCTGCCCACTCTGCTGCTGGGCTGGGGGACACCGAGCTCTTCCAGCACCCTGTCCCTGGCTGTCAAAGCTCAGGAGTTGGGAGAAGAAACAGCCACTATCCCTGTTTGTCCTTCTGCAAAATGGAGGCTGCTGGAGCAGGTTCCTGCTCCGAGCTGCTCGTGTCGCTCTCGATTACTGGCTTCGCAGCAGAGCGTGGCCGTGCTGAAGGAAAGCTCTTACCTTCACTGCCCTGAGCACCTGGGGCCTTCCCAGCCTGCTGTATCATTAGTCAGCCTGTCCAGGGAGTTTAATATCTGTGAGTGCTGGAGTAAGGATGAATGGCTTTGGTGGGATCATATGCTGTGCCTGAGAGAAAACGCTTCGGGAGAAAGAGGAGTGTGTGGAGCTGCTGCCTGCCCAGCGTGGTGGTGTGTCCTACCCTGCACAGCCTCACCCAGGCTTTTTCCTGGAGGAAGATTGAAGGGACTAGGAAGAGATCAGAGATTTGTACGTCTGAATTTTAGTTCTCTTGATACTGAATGCGTACTTTAAGTAAAACTCCTCAGGGAATTTTTACTTTATTTCCCGTTTTAATGGGTCGTATTCTTCCGGACCACCTCTTAATGTTTTGTTTTGTTGGTTGGTTTGTTTTTTAAGGAAGGTATTAAAAGTGAGCTTTCTTGATTTGGCTGGCACAGTGCAGCCAGTCATCTGGTAAACCACTTCCGTGGTACAGAGGGCTTGGTTTTCCTGACTTGATAGTACTTGAGGCAAAGCCTCCTATTGAGTAACCAACTGAATAAACAGCCTTGCCTGGCCAGTTCTTCAAATCCTGCTGTCCTCAGCATTAAGGAAGCAGGACTCATGTCCTGCTTGAACCTCCTGTAGCCTCCAGTGGCTGAACTGGATGCAGACTCATTCCTTTATCAGGGACCTTCATGGACTTTTTTGTGTGGATGTTCAATTTTGCCTGCCAAGCGTGGAGGGGGAATCCCATCATGTTCAGGATGTCCTGAGGTTTGCATGGGCCAGTTTAACCACCCTGATAAAATGCTCCAGCCAGGAAATAGAGCTGTGTTCTGGTGGCAGAAGCTGCAGATGAGCAGCCCATTTGTGCAAGCAGAGCCCCTTGGAACAGGAGCAGTATCATGATTTGTGTGATATCCAAAAATTGACCAAATAATGTGTCAAACAGCCCAGCCAGGAAGCAAACTGTGTGAGTCCCTATGAAACCTCAGGTACTGGGTCTGTCACCCCTGTGAGAGTACAGTTAGGAGGACCAGATGGTTTTTTGGGGGGAAATTACTCAGCAAACAGCTGCAGTTAAGGCTTGGTATTGGGAGTCAGCAGAGAGGGGAGGTTGCAGTGAGTAGTTGTGTATCCAGCTTGCTGGGCTGCATCGGTGATGTGTTGATGTCATTCACAGCTGCTCCTCGCTTCATCTTCTTGTGGCACATGTTTCAAAGTCCTGATAAAGCTTTGAACACACTGTAACTCAGATTTCCAGTAGTGCTGATGGGAAATGAGGCCTTCAGGAGTCAGTGTTGGATGTTACGAGTTAGAAAAAAAAACCTGCCTACACAATGAGCACATTTAAGAGTGGATGTGGGTTTTTTTAATGTAAATGGAAAACTTCATGTCTGTTAAGGCAGAGAGTGTTGTCCTGTGGCCTGGACAGGGCACTCCTGTTCTGTTCTCCTTCCTGATGCAGGTTTTCTCTCAAACCTTTGACTATTTATTTACCTTGTTCTCCTTCTATAACAAGATCATATAATCTGTCACACTACATAGAGATATCTCTAATTCTCATGAGATATAAGCTGTCATAAAACCATGGCCAGCTTCCTTCTCCATGCTTCTCTAATACTTCCAAGTAATCCTGGAGTTCAGCTTTTTTTACATCCATATTTTTAGATTTTAATCCTCGGTATAACATGTGAACTGCTCATACCACTGCAAGTACTTCAAGTCATTCCCAAACAGGCATGGCTTGTTTTAAATCGTGGTTGTACCAGCTAATGCTTGGTTGCTTGCACCAAGCAGCTGTGAAAGCCTCTTATGTTGTCACTTTTCTGTTCTCAGAACATCTGTTATTGAGGTAATTTCACCTCATTAACCATGAAAAGTATTGTGGAGGTTTAGAGGGTGGGTTTTTTGTTTTTTTTTTGGTGGAGTTTTTTAAGCCATAGTGTTGAAATGAGATTTGGTCCACTTACTTTATCAAAACAATATCTAACTCATTTTGGTAGAGGGCAAAAGTAGTTTTCTACAGCATAGCTGCCTTTTTTTGGATGACAAATGCCATTTAATGTTCACTTCCCAGACCCCTTACAGGGACCCTCACTGTGTTACAAAGGCCATAGCTGGAAAGCCAATGGCCTCCCTGTACTTTGCAGTCTAACCTGTGACTGATCTGTGGGGTCATTTGTGGCTGTGTTTGTTTTCCCCTGTCTGGGTTACAGTGTGCCTGAGCTGAACGTTTTACCTTTCTGCAGCTCTTCCAAATAAATCCATGACACACACAGATCTCCAGTGCCTCTTGTTCTCATTGTGGGTTTGTATAGTAAATAGATGCCTGCGAAGGAGGAGCATCCACACAGGAATTGCCAGTCTCCAGTACAAAGACTTTACTCAAGTTTAAGGGTGGTTTTGTCCCTCCCTGCAATTTTTTTTTTTTGTCTTGTAAATGCATCTCCCTTTTCTGTTGGACATACTTGTTTATTGCTGGAGATTCACAGGTGCATTTGCTTTTTTCCATCCAGAGATTCTGTCTAGGTGGAAGAAGCAGAATTTGACCCCAAGTCTGGGATTTTTGGGTGCCTAGCAGCCCCATCAACTTCCCAGCCTCCCAGAATCCCAGACAGGTGGCCACTGCATGTGCAGAAACTGAGTGCCTGTCCAGAGGGTCAGAGACATTTGGGAAGTTTGATCATAACTATTGGCATGTGATATGAGCAGTAGGAATAGTGTGTGGACTAGTCAGAGATTTGGGTGGCCAACATGGTGCTGCTCCTCCTGTGAGTTTGTCCCCTGCCAGACCTTGGTCCTTTGTGAGAAATGAGGGTCTTCCATCTTCTGTGTCTGGGTAGGCCAGACTGTGATGCAAAGTGCACTCTGATACAAAGATTTCTCCCTCTCCTTCAGGTGTAACCAGCATCACTTTTCTAATAATTGAATTCCTAGCTTTTGTCACCTTGCCTGGCAGAAGACTGCGCTTGAGGATGAAAATTGGAGATACACAGCTCTGGTGGGAGGGAGCCACTTGTCTGTTATCTTTAGTAGGATTTTAGGCTTAAAATGGATCTTCTGTATAAATGTTAAGAAGGTAACAAGCATGGGTTATCATGCCTTGCAGCAGGTTTTCATTCAGTGGTAACGATTTTACTTCTGTGTTATCGATCAGTGCCCATCACAGGGATGGAGCAGACCAGCTCCCTGATTTCATGCTAATGCTCTGCAGAGGCTTAGGCAAAGCAGGGAGACTTTCATTTTGCCAATGACACTTCAAGGAGAATTTAGGCAGGTGAAAATATCATAGCCCAAATAGTAATAATGAAACTGAGACACTGAGGCTGAGAACGCCTTACCCTCCAGGAAATGCCCCACAATCTTTTACTGACCACCCTTTTGAAAAGGGACATCTCAAGCAGCAGCATGTCAGTCTGGTGCTATTTGCAGTCATTCCTGCCTTATTGTTTTGGCAAAGTGCATGTATTTCCCCCTGAACCGATGCCTTTCCCATGTAAGCAGTGACTGTTCCGGGCTGTGGAGCTGGTTACAGACCTTGTGAAGCTCGTAGTTCTTGCAGCTTGAGTAGAAACAACGCAACACTTCGCTTTCAGTTTTGTGGTGTAGTTTGTACATACAAGCCCCACAGTGTACGTTACCTGAGCGAGCTTTTCCCTTCTCTTTGGTTCCCAGCTGTACGTGTCTTCAGAGAGCCGCTTCAACACCTTAGCAGAGCTGGTCCACCACCACTCCACCGTGGCCGATGGGCTCATCACCACCCTGCACTACCCGGCGCCCAAGCGCAACAAGCCCACCATCTACGGCGTGTCCCCCAACTATGACAAGTGGGAGATCGAGAGAACCGACATCACCATGAAACACAAACTGGGTGGAGGGCAGTATGGAGAGGTGTATGAAGGAGTCTGGAAGAAGTACAACCTCACAGTGGCCGTGAAGACTCTAAAGGTAGGACTCAGTCTTGTAGCATTCCCGGCAGGATGCACGAGTTCAGGCTGGCTGCCTGCCCTTAGTTCTGGCTAAGCGTTTGGGTTGCTGTCAGCCCTTCCTTTGTGTGCTGTAGGCTTGGAATAGATTATTTTGAAAGAGCTTGATTCTACTACGGTTTATGTGATACGTGAAACACTTGTATCTAAACAAAGGAGGATGTTAACAGCACGATTTTTACTTTAGAATGGGCGAAACCTTAGAAAAGCAAATAGTGCTGTGGTGTCGCGCGTTCAGGGTGTGGTAAAGGTGAGCTGTTCACGGATGAACACACCAACACAAGCTGCTCTATTAAGGAAAATTGTGGATTGTGAGTCAGTCAACATAAAATTCAAAGGCTGTGCTTCAGGGAGGCTTTACGTGTTTTGATTTTCTGTCTTATGTGGCATCTTCCCAAAGGACAAGCTCCCTGTGTACCTGGAAGTCTTAAGCAATTGTTCACAGCTGCTTCTTATTGAAAGACACAAGAAGAGGAAAAAGGGTATCCAAGCTAAGATATATTAAAATTCATAAGTGGTTTTAATGAAGAACTGGATAATCAGTTCTGCTTCTGGCTCTGCTCCCTGATTTCTGTGTCTTGGTTTCCTTGTCTCTTGAAATGCACATAGTGCTCTGTGGGTTCATAAGGTCATTGCTTAATTCATCTATGTTTATAAAACTGTCTTGAGATCTTCTGGCACCATCTGCACACATTGCATTTGATTGCTTAATAGGAGTTTATGCGAACTTGACACCATGTTCTCTCTCCTCGAATGGGGACTTGGTTTGGTCTTGCAGAAACAAACAACACTGGGGTTTTTGTTTGTTTCTTTTTGGGTTTTTTGCAGTAGAAATTTTGAAGTGGGGAAGACTGTGTAGATGCCTTAGTGTCAGGGCAAGAACCTTTCCTTGGTATGGGGAAAATATTTTATCCTTACTCTCTGAGCAGCGGCTGCCTCAGTCCTTCTGGGTTGCTATGGCTGCGGAAAGTATTTTCATTTTGGCCTTTCTTGTACTCTGGAGGTTCCTGCTGTTGCTCCCAGCGGGGGAGTCCGAGTGCTGCTTGCACAGGGAGCGAGTGACATCTAGTGTTGTCCCTGCTCGGGATCACCCGGGAGTGTTGCAGAGCAGGTGAGCTGGGATGTGACCAGGTTCAACAAAACACCTATTTTATATTAGGGAGAGTGCAGTTCTTTCCTGGAACATCTTCCTGCTGCTGGTTGCAGTGTGAGGATTCCTGACGCCTTCACGCTTCTTATCGTGCTTTCATTCTCTTCTCTCTAAAACCCCTCAACAAAGACAAAATTGCATGTTATCCCATCAAATCTGTTTGTGCAAAGGAGAAACCTTAATACAGACCATGGCTGTTTCAAATATATCAAATAAATATTTAATGAAACATGACTAAAAGTGGTTCATAATGTAGTATGGAGCAGCGTGTTCCACTGGGGAGTGTGAGAACAACCAAGAGGAGAGTTGAGAAACACTCCAACCCACAATTATGCACACTAAAATCATCCTTAAAAGCAAATTTATAATCCACCTTCTTTAAATCCATTAGTGTACTGCCTGACAGGTGGGATTATAGCTTTCCTCAAAGTTTTTGGAAACATTTTTAAATCACATTTATATCCCAGTTCTGCTGGGGAAAACAAGCCTTTCGCAGCTTCTGCACAAACCTTCAGATGACTCATTTTATTTTCCTCTGAGAGAATATCTTTCAAAACTTTTTATGACTCTCCTTGTTTCCTTTCCCATCTACTCCAGATATCTCTGTAAGAAAAAGAGAAGGGAAGACTAAAAGAGAGAGGGGGTTGGAAAAAACCCTTCCAGCATCTTTTTGAATAATGATGCTTATGAACACCCATTTGTTGTTCAGTTTTCTATCGAGTGTCTAAACATAGCTCATGGCTGGCACAGAACTCTAGAGGAAGGCGATCGAAGCAGCACACACTGTTCCTCAGACAGTGTTTTGGTGCTGAGATATTTCCCATTAAAATACATCACTAGCAGCTCAGTGAGTTGCACAGGACACATCAGAATTTATAAGGGACACACTGAATTTGTGCTTTTACTCCCACGTTGGAAAGGGGCACGAGGCAGGCGGTGGCTGCAGGAACAGGGCACGGAGCTCTGTGACCTGCACAGTGTTGGACCAAGTTCATCCTGCCGTGACTGTGGCCACAGTGTGTTCTCCTGAGGGCCATTTAATGGCTGAACTGCTATGAGCTGGTCAGCTCAGCACATTTCTCAGTGCACACCTTGACTCTGCAGCCACTAGGACTGCTTCTGCTCTTTCTTTTTATTTTTTCTCTCTCTCTGTTTTTTGTGGGGTTTTTTGTATTTTTTTCCCCAGCAGAGAAACCTGTCTTTTAAATTAGACAGCACACAACCCTAGTGTCCCTTAATGTCATGGCATGGCCCTGTGCTCTGCTAGGAAAACACTGTACAGCCAGAACTGTTTTATTTCTTCCAGAGGGAGCTGGAAGCTAGTTAAGCCTGGTCCTTTGCACGAGATCAGGTTTTCAGAGAGATCATTGTTACAGTGCTTCTCTGTATGCGTCCTTCCTATTAATTTGATCACTGAGAGGTAAGAGATTTCAAACAGTGGAGCAACTATGCAGAGGAGAACCCTTCCAGGGTTTGTGTAGCATGAATAAGATCAAGGCGTATTTAGGGTAATTTTGCAACCTGGATTGTTAACCTAGTTTCCTTTGCCAAAGAGAACAGTTTAAGGTCCTGCTCACAAGGACCTTTGGACTATTAGTTTTGACAGTGTGTTCAGAAAATCGCGGCTGCCAATCAAGCTAATTGGCAATGAATAGTAAATGATTGAATGAAACTGCTGGAAAAACGTGGTCCGTGCTAACTGCAAAGCAAGGAGCTGGCTGGATCTCACCGTGGCAGCCCACTGTTATCATTCTCACCAGCAGCAGTAAATCCTTTCCAATCCTTCCTTAAAACACTTTGTCCATGTAGCCTGTCAACATTAATCCATCAGTGAAAAAAAATATGGATATAGAAAGAAACATTGCTTTAGGAATAGATCTGTATTTTTGCACCACTTTGAAATTACCTCCCGGCCATTTGGGGCATATTTGCTTCAGAAAAATATGTCTTTTGAGCAAGACTGTGTCTTCCTTGGGTTTGTGCTGTGCCAAGTTGCTTTATGGTGTCCAACAAATCGATAGTGACACGTCTGCCCACAGTGGTTACGTCATGGGTCAGGCTCTAAATGCCAGAAATGAATCTGTGAAACCTTGGACTTTCAATCCCAGTCGTGCCTCCCTGTCTGAGGGGGGGAATTCTTGTTCCTGCCCATTGAATCCGCAGACCTGCATTTCAGCAGCTTCTCAAGCATTTGATTGTGTTGTGTCCTTCCTTTTATGTCCATTCTTGTTCCTTTGCTGTACTTTTTATTTTGTGTTATCTTTTTTTTTCCCCTGTTAGGAGCAAGCATGTTTTTCCTTTTCAGCTCCTGAGTGTTCCTGTGAGAGACCCTTCACAAAAAGGATATGGATTTTCTTTCCCCAGAAAGCTCAGTTAGAATAAGAGTGACAAAAATATGTATTTTTTAAATCATACAAAATCTCCAGTGTTCCTAACTCCCTGGCTTTGTGATGTGGCTACAGGGAAAAATTACCTTGCAAGAACTGTGGCTTATGTTGTCAGTTTGCAGTTCTTTTTGTGTCCTCATACAAAAATCTGTTCCTCCTTTGTGCACACTGTTTGCCAAAGCTTTGCCATTATTCTGCAGGAGGATACCATGGAGGTGGAAGAGTTCTTGAAAGAAGCTGCAGTAATGAAGGAGATCAAGCATCCGAACTTGGTGCAATTATTAGGTAAGTGATAAATACCAAGCAGAGGGATTTGAACTAAACCCTTGTGCAGTGATATGGATGTTAAGGAGCAGATAAGCTGCTTACCATACCAAGGCTTTAAATACAGACACTTATTGTCTGGTAAAATTCACAATTTGTACCACTAATACATGATTTTTAATGTTCTCGTCTCCCTAATGTTTAATTTGCCAGAGCCTGAAGCAGAAAATTAAACCCCTCTATTAACCACTTCCAGGCAGAGCTCATTCTTTCCATGAGCCCCATATTTCTACCTTCTAGAGGTACAAACTGCCCTCAAGGACAAAACCTGAAGATTCACTGATATTCTGAAACACTGATTGTCACCTCTTTGTTGGTCCCCAGGGGTGTGCACACGGGAGCCTCCTTTCTACATCATCACGGAGTTCATGACATATGGGAATCTGCTGGATTATCTGCGTGAGTGTAACAGGCAGGAGGTGAATGCTGTGGTGCTGCTGTACATGGCAACTCAGATCTCCTCAGCCATGGAGTACCTGGAGAAGAAAAACTTCATTCACAGGTAGGAAGGACCATGAGCACCCCTGACTCTCGAGCACAGAACAGCCCTTGATGTATTTTCCGTGCCTTTCAGGCTATCACAGCATTGGCTGAGATGCAGTTGGTGTTCTATATTTAACACACTAGTGCATTGTGTTCTGACACAGTCTGTTAACCTGTCTATAGGATGGGTTTTCTCTAAGGTTTTTTTCTCTTACCTTTGAAGAAGCTGCAGGTGAAAGACACGTCGGTACTTTTATATTTTGGGCAAGGGCCTTAAATGTAAATGCTCCCCAAAGTAACAAGGCTTTTAATGGAGCAGATAAGCTACTTCCTTGATTCTCACAGCCATTAAAACCAGCTGCAGTTGATGTTGCTGGATGTGAGCAAGTGCTCACAGCAGAGCCACCCTCTAAGCGCCGCCTTAGCCCATGTTCTTTCTTGTTTGGTTCACTTTGTTTCCCATCCTCTGTAGGGATTGTTCCCACTATTGTCCCGATTGTGTATTCACTTTAATAAGCATCTCTGCAGTCTTAAAAGTCTCAGAGACTCTGACCTTTAAGTGTGCTGCAATTATGGCTGGAGCTTTGCGTTCCTCATCTGCAGAAATGGGCTCCTGGCAATGTAATGACACATCCTGTGCCAGGGCTGGAGAGTCACTGAGCTTTATACAAGATGCTCTCGGTGCCGTAGCGTGACCTTTCCTGCCCAATTAACTGAAATATGGAATTAGCACGTGTTTTTTCATAGAGACAAATATGAAGATCGTGTGTAAACTTCCAGGTGCTCCTCTAAGTCATGCATTGCCTTTGCTGCCTGAAAGGCCTGTTTAAATGCTGCTATCAGTCAATAAATTGAACAATGATGCTGCCAATTAAAATTTCCAGCCTTTGATTTGCTCTGTTGAAAGTGTTTTGTCCCTTCAGCCCGCAGGAAGTAAACTTTAAAAAATGCTTTGTGTGAATCTCAGTTGTCTGCTCTGCCATTCATTTAATTTCCTCTTATTTCTGATGACCCATTTATCTAAAATAAATAGTAGCATTTTTCCTTATCAGCCACCCCCATAGCCACCTACCCAATTATTTGAAGAGTGTTGTCACAATTCACATCCATGGATTCAAATGCTGGGCTCTGACCTCATTTAATGAATCAGGAAGGAGGAGGAATTTGATTATGAAGGGGAGCTTTTATTTAGATACACATTGTAGTAATCAGCATTGATAAGAAAGTATATTCAAAAACACTGTGAAGATTTAATGGGCATCTAGTAAGATGTAATTTTTTCTTTTTCTTTTTCTTTTTTTTTAAATTTATTCTGATTGAGGAGAAAAAGCAAAAGAAACAGCAGTGTCTGCCTCATATCTAAAGATCTCACTGGAGCTTCCTGGTAGAATCAATTTTTAGTTCAACATGACATAATCTGGAAAAGTGTTTTAACAAAACCTAATATTAGGAGAGATGCATTTCTGTGCCTTACCTTTCTGTCCTCCTGAAGCATTTCTGAGGGTGCAAACAACAGGTATGAGGCAGGGAAGTGGCAAATGCAACGTGCACATCTCTCACCTGCAAGGGTGGAGCCAGGTGAAAAAATGCAGAGGAAAAGCTTAATTTTGCTTATTGCCCAGTCCTTTGAAACTGGCACTACTGACAGCAGAGGTACAGCAGGTTTGCAAAGGCCAAAAGATGGTGTGGACAAGTTGTGTTGTAAAAGTGGATACACTTGGAAGGAGGAAGAGCAGAGCTGGGAGCTAATCCTGGTGCTTGAGCAAGGACTGGAAAAGGAGTTCTGGAGAATAGCTGGTGTTAGCTGGGGTGACTGAAGCGTTGGAGAGGTGGGCAAAAAGTGGGGCTTTGAGGCTGGGTTTATTCAGTGCTCATCCTCAGCTATTGATAACTTGAGCACTGACATTTCTTTAAATTATTTTTATCCTGAGGGTGGCAGCTTTTATTGAAAGTGAGGGGGCTTCTTGAAGCTCTCACTTCAGACTAGAAAAAAAAAAAAAGAAAGTTTGTATGACAGTCTTACAAAGCCAGGATGGAAAATAACTTTCCCTCTCACATGTGTGCATATAGCTACAGAATTTCTGTGTAATACTCTGATCAAAATAATCACACAGGCCCAGGTTTCTTCAGGAACAGCAGGTTTCCTTGCCATCACTAAAAGTGAGATGGCAAAGACTTCTCATTGCCTATTTTTTGTGGTTTTTTTTTCTTCAGGGACCTTGCTGCCAGGAACTGCCTTGTAGGGGAGAACCACTTGGTGAAGGTGGCAGACTTTGGCCTGAGCAGGTTAATGACGGGTGACACGTACACAGCCCACGCTGGGGCAAAATTCCCCATCAAGTGGACTGCACCAGAAAGCCTGGCCTACAACAAGTTCTCCATTAAATCCGACGTCTGGGGTAAGAATTTGCATGTACAAATTAATGCAGATTATAGTCTTCTTTTCCAGGGCTGTGAAATGAGGCCATTGTGGAACATTTCAGGAAGGGAGCACGTTCCCTGGTTTGAGCCACATTGTTCTATGAGCCTGTCAGAGTGCAGGAACTAATCTCTGCTTGGGAAGTCTGAGAGCAGAGCACAGAGGATGCTGACCTGACTTTGTACATTTGAGTTGGCAAATATGAAGATAAAGGACCCTGTAGGGGTTTATAGAAATGTTTGAAATGGGTCTGGAGGACACCAATGCTCCTGCCTTGATGGAGTTATGGTGCAGGACTGTGAAGGGATATATTGTTACATAGCCACAAACTTTCTAACTATTTCAAGGAGGAAAGAATCTGGTTCATTTTATTAAGAAAATAATTATGTGTGTATCTGTCTAGCAATAGCTCCAAGTTCATCTTTCTGCGTTTTAAAAGAATAATCTTTGGAATGAGACAAGGAGAAGCAGAGGGAAAATTTGATGACAAATGGTTATTGAAGAGCCCTGAAGTGCTGGTGATAAGAGTAGGCTTAGCTAAATGGAGCTCTATTCTATCAAATCTGACCACAGAAAATCTCATTGTACTTTTATCAGCCTTTCTTTGGGTTTTATATCTCTGCCATAGCTGTTGGTCAAATTCTCAAAAGTGCTCAGTGACATGAGATAGAAGTTTGTGGGACATAGTCCCAAAGGGACATGGAAAATGATATCCTGAGCATCTTCTATATATAAACCAACAGACAGTAGTGAAGCAGTGCTGAAGTTTTCTGCAGTTCGGGGGAAACTGTGCAGAGAAAAGCTTTATTTTGAAGAAGTTTTTAGGTAGTTGACTGGTGCAAAATGTTCTGTAAAACCCAAAACAGCCTCCCAAAGAATATGTGATTGCTGACCAAGGTGTTTCTGCTGCTTTGGGTGTTTCTGGCTATCTGCCAGTCTCAGGATGCTGCTGTACTGCTATGGTGGCTGCAAGATCCCTGTTGCATTTCCATAGGAGAGGAAAGATGCCAGAGGAGTACTGAGTGTCTTTAGTTAGGGTTAGTTGTAACCTTGCAAAGCAGAGTTGGGGGCAGTGGACTTTGGGATCTGATCAGAGCAAACCAGCTGTCCCCAGAGGCCACCACTGCTGCTGGGCACGCCAGGGTTTAGATGTTTTCACCTCACTGCCTCAAGACAGCAATCAAATAAAATTGTGCACAGAAATGTCTAATGTAAATTGCCCTTGGTGGCGTTGCCATGTAATGTGATGTGATTTCCTTACTTATGCAGAATTGTAATCGCTTTCTCTTCAGGTTAAGAACAGAATAGGGTGACTGAACTAATTACATGCAGGTTGTTGAACTGGTGTTGGGTTTATTCTGTGTGCCTGACTCCTGGGTTTAGCTGCCTGACCCTGGTGCTGACCTGCATCCCCACTGGCTCCTGTGACTTGAATGCCTTGCCTGTTCCAAGACCCTTTTTGTGCTCTCCCTTTTCCTGTTCAGCTTTCCCTGTGACCAAAACATTTCGCCCTCACCGTGTCTTGGTAGCAACTGCTAAAACTTTCCTCTCACTGCTTGCTGCCTCCCAGATTTCCCTCCCAGACCATGCTACAGCTAAACAAGGGCACCCCAAAAACACTGAGCTATTAAAATGTGCAAGTCCTTCGGGGAGAGGTTGCAAATGAGAGGAGCTGTCACACTGAGGGAGCGACTGCAGTGCAGCAGTGAAGCCGTTTCAGCTAATCCACTGTGAAGTCTCTTAATTGTGCCTCTAATAGGACTTGAAGGATCTCAAGGCGTTCAGGTTTGAGACAACTGATACATTGAAAATTAGTCTAATTCTACCCTGTCATATCGCAGGAGACTTGTCTGTGCTGACGGAGAGGCTTGTTACGCTTCTTTAACATTTACGCTGCTGCTGAGCTTGGGATCTGAGCCACCCAGAGCTGGTCGAAGTGTGCAGCACTGCTTAGTGACTAGTCCCACTAAGCATCCTCTCAAATTTAAGATGAAAACAAAGCTTATTGATTTTGTTCTTCCCTTTTCTTTTTTCTTTTTTTTTCCCTACTGCAGCCTTTGGTGTTCTGCTGTGGGAAATTGCAACCTACGGTATGTCCCCTTACCCTGGCATTGACCTGTCTCAAGTCTACGAGCTGTTGGAGAAAGACTATCGTATGGAGCGCCCTGAAGGCTGTCCTGAGAAAGTTTATGAGCTCATGAGAGCATGTAAGTCTTCCTCAGCCCTGCAAATGCTGCTTTTGAGCTCTGCAGGGGTGCAATAGAAGTGCCAGGATCTGGCCACATGTAGCAAGGCAGGAGAAACCCCCTGCCAGTTCCTGGGAAGGTGCAGTGTGTGTGGAACCGTTTGGTTAAAGCTGCCTTCCCCAGAGGATGAACACGCTGTAAAACCAGCTGTTCATCCCTGCTGGGAGCCCACAGGCCCGGGGGAGAGATTTGTTGTGGATCTCAATGCTTTCTTTGTCTCCTTTTTCCTGACAACTCAAAAAAAACCTTGTGCTCAAGGATGAAGCAGGAGCTTCATTTGGCTTCTTGCAGGACTGACTGTTCCTCTTCACTGTGGTTTTTTGGTACATGACTCAGTGCCATAGACTTTCTTCCAGTGGTGCTCAGCACCTACTGTCACATACTGACATGGAGACCTGATTTAGGGAGTGCTGGGTGTCTGCAGCTGTCACTGAGCCAAAGTGGTTGCAGACACCCAGCACCCTGTAAATCAGATTTCTGTGTCAGTATTTTATCTCACTCAGTGTATTAGAAGAGAACTGTGATTTCTGGCTCCTCCTGGTACAGGGTACTGAGTGTCTGCTGCTGGAGGGAAGTTTTGAGTGGTGGTGTGTTTTTTTCAGGCTGGCAGTGGAGCCCTTCTGATAGACCCTCCTTTGCTGAGATCCATCAGGCCTTTGAAACGATGTTTCAGGAATCCAGCATATCAGATGGTAAGCCCCTGTTGGACCAGCAGTTTCAGAGGTGGGGAAAGGGCTGACTGCATTCTTAACTCTGCATGTTATTAATAGACTTTTTTGCAGTAAAACTCAGTCCTAGGTTGTACTACCTGGTGTAAATGGCATAGAAAGCAGATACGTGTTTCCATGTGGGGTTTTCTTCTGGGCAAACATCTCTTTTTAAAGGGCCAAATGGCTGAATAACCTCAAAGAACTTCTATTTTGTGTTGCTCACTTTTCTTTTGTGCTATTAACTCAAAACAGTGCAGTAGCTTTTTATCTTCCGCTGATTGTAGTAATTGTTTTTGTTCTGTGCTTTGCAGAGGTGGAGAAGGAATTGGGAAAGAAGGGCATGAGGAATGTGGTGAGCAATTTCCTCCAAGCCCCGGAGTTGCCAACTAAAACGCGAACATCAAGGAGAGCTGCTGAAAGCAAAGATGCCAACGAGGGCTTGGAGACTGCACATGCTCGAGGCCAGGGGGAATGTGGTAGGTTTTAATTAAAGTCATTATTCCTTCAGGAAATGCAGGGGAAAACAACATGCACATCTAGCTCCAGGCCTTCACGTAGGCAGAGCTGTACCTAATAACAGGTGCCATCTCTGTGTACCAGGGCTGTGTTTCTGGGTGACAGGCTGCTGAGTTTGCTGTCCTGGGTCCAGAACTTCTTTTATTAGTTTTTGCAAAGGTAGGTTGTTAATTCTGGGACCAGATACACACACGGCAGCTGGGAGTGTGAATTCTTAACTGGCTGAGGGACTGGCACTATCCTTGCCATTGCTTAGAGAAGCCCTCAGAGTTCTTTTAACTTAATGGCTGTTACCTGCAGCTCTCTGAAGACCAGAGCCTGAGCACAGAGCTCTCTGATCATATCCTCTTCCCATTCCCTGGCAGGAGCTATCAGTGGGATCTCCCACTGCCTCTGAGTGCGGGGTAATCTGCTGTGTTCAAGCCACTTTACACTACCACACTGCATAATTTAAAGCAGGGTGATAGCTCGGGTTTAGCAAGCCCCATAAGGGAGGTTTCTTCACTTTCCATCCTACCAGATTTGTGCTCGCAGCACAGAAGAGTATTACTCTTGGCAGGTACCAAATATAATTTCAGCAAGGGACAAAGAGATATTTACAGAATCTTCCATAAAATTAAACTTCCAATCAGTTTCTTCAAGCACTTACCTTCCATTCTGAGGTAATAAAAGCAGTGGTAAAAGCCTGAATGAGTACAGGAAATTTGTATCTACCTTGTTTGAAAAATAATAAGGTAAAATGAAATACAGTGGGGGATTTTTTTTCAGCCCGTTGAGGCTGCCTCTTCTGACCATTCATGTGACCTTTTTTGTGTAATGTCAGGTTTATGTAGTAGTAGATGTTTCAGTAGCAAATGCACATCTAGACAGAAAAGGGGGGGAAAGAGGGAATTTAAAATATTGAAAAAAGAAAGTATCAGTGACTTAGAAGGGGAAGTTATTTACCATATATATGAAATAAAGCTGCCTATTATTACAAGCTTTTGAAGTAAAATAATTTCATTTAAATACTTAAGGGTTTTGAGACATTCAAGTGCAGCAGGAATAATATGATTTTAACATTATGCTGGGAATCATTTCTCTCTTTACTGTGAAAGAAAATTTTGCACATTAAAGTTTTATTGCAGTTTCCCTTCCAGTTGTCAGTGTTTCTATAGCAAGTCCAGCAGCTGGAAGCTGTTCCTCAGTGCAAGCTGCTAGCTTTCCCTGGATCCTGCAGCTCTGCTGTGTCTACACTCAGTAAGGCCATGGCCTGATTCTCAAGGTCTCCATAATTCCTGTGGGAATGGTGTTCCTGTGAAAATGTACTATTTTCTCCAAGTTCACAACTATTTCTTTTTCAAATTCTCTCCCCTCAACCAAAATCCATTCCTCAGCCAAAATCCTACCCATAGCACGATGATAACCAGTATGTGACTAAGAAGCATCCTCCTTTCCCCTATGACTCTGCTTCACCTCCTTTCTTGCTGCCTAGTCAAGCTGTAAATGTATCTGCTGCCCTGCAGGCATTCCTTCTTTGGATCAGAATGCCATCGGAGTGCCTGGCCTGGGAATGAGCCCCTCTGTCAGTCAAACACAGAGACCTTCAGGACTCTGTATGAATTTATTATAAGCCATTATTCATTTTTAAATACCTCTTGTAAGTGGAGAGAGGGTCACCCCATCGCTTCCCTCTGCAGTGGTGCTGCTGAAGGAGGCTGGTGCTGCCCCTTTCCTCTGTTACTGTTACAAAGCTGAGCATCTTCACAGTGGTATGACCTGGGGTGTCATATCTTGATCATGATTTCTGCTCATGAAACAGTTATTTCCATTCCCCACAAAGGATGACACCGGGAAAATGAACGAGGAGCCTGGGGATGGAGGTGGGTTAGAGAGGTGCCTTATTAATTCAGAGGGTCAGTGTTTCAAAAGACAGCAATAGCACAGGGACTAAAGCAAAAGCCTCTTTGTATTTATCTTCTTCACAGTGTGAAGTTTAGACAAGTCTCCAGATGTGAGGGTGGGAATCTGAACACAAATATGTAATGTTTGTGTGTCGCTCTTTCAGTCAGAAGCTTACAGGGGAAGTAGTTTGGCAGCCACTTTGGGAATGAATGGATGCAGGATCAGGGAACCATGTTCGGGCCAGCCTTGAGTGTGGCTGCATTTGCTCTTCTGCCCCGCAGTTGTGTCTCTTTAGAGAACCTGCATCTTTTGGTATTGCTGCAGTGGTTTGATCCTGTAAGAAAACAGATTATTCTGTCTCTTGGAGCAACACTCAGAAGACTCTTTTCTTTTCCCTTGCAGACCCTCTGGACCACGAACCTGCTATTTCTCCCTTGCTCCCACGGAAGGAGAGGGTGGCCCTGGAGAGCAGTTTGAATGAAGATGAGCGGCTGCTTCCAAAGGACAAAAAGCACAACCTGTTCAGTGCCCTGATCAAGAAGAAGAAGAAGACTGCTCCCACCCCTCCGAAACGGAGCAGTTCCTTCCGAGAGATGGACGGACACTCGGACCGCCGGGCGGGCGGGGAGGAGGAGTGCAGGGATGCTGGCAATGGACCTTTCATTGCACCCCCCACAGACACAGCTGACCCCTCCAAGTTTCAGACCCCAAGCAATGGGGCTGGTGTCACCAATGGGGTTGTCGCTGGGAACTCTGGGTTCCTGTCTCCTCACTTGAGGAAGAAGTCCAGCACGATGAGCAGCAGCCGAGGGGTGGCTGGGGAGGAGGAGAGCAGTTCCAGCTCCAGCAAGCGTTTCCTGAGGTCCTGCTCAGCCTCCTGTGTGCCCCACGGGGCGAAGGACACGGAGTGGAAATCCGTGACTCTGCCTCGAGATTTGCAGTCCACGGGGCGCCAGTTTGATTCCTCCACTTTTGGGGGGCACAAAAGTGAGAAGCCAGCACTGCCTCGGAAGCGGGCAAATGAGGCCAAGACTGACATTGCTGTCAGGGGAACGGTGACCCCTCCTCCACGGCTGCTTAAGAAAAATGAAGAGACCACTGATGACGTGTTCAAAGATGCAGAGTCGAGCCCTGGGTCCAGCCCTCCCACCCTGACACCAAAACTTGGCCGTAGGCAACCTGCTGCCCCTCCTTCCTCCAGCGTGCTCCACAAGGAGGATGGAGTCAAATCCAGTGCCTTAGGTACCACTGTGACCATGGACCAAGGTTCTGCTGCCAAACCCAACCCTGCTGGGTTCGTGGGGACCAGCAAGGCTTCCTCTGAGGAGCCACGACTGAGGAGGCTCAAGCAGACCTCCGAGTCAGCAGGGAAGGACAAAGGGAAGTTATCAAAGCTGAAACCAGCCCCTCCACTTCCGCTCTCTTCATCCTCCATCGCCAAGCCCGGGAAGGTTTCTCACAGTCCCAGCCATGAAGCAGCAGCAGATGTGGTGTCTGGGCCGAAATCCAAACAGTTGACTCAGGTTGGAGAGGCTGCAGGCAGTGATGCTGTCAAGCCAAACCAGTCAGGGGAAGGTGTGAAAAAGCTGGGGATCCCCTCTGTACCAAAGCCACAGTCCTCTGCAAAGCTGCTGCTGAGCACAGCAACCCCAGCTGCCTCTTCCTCATCCATCCCCTCTGCCCCAGGCGGGGACCAGGCATCATCCACAGCCTTCATCCCTCTCATATCCACCAGGGTCTCCCTGCGGAAGACCCGGCAGCCCCCGGAGAGGATTGCCAGTGGCACCATCACCAAAGGGGTGGTGCTGGAAAGCACCGAGGTTCTACGGATGGCCATCAGCAAGAACTCTGAACAAATGGCAAGCCACAGCGCTGTCTTGGAGGCTGGCAAGAACCTCTACACCTTCTGCGTGAGCTACGTGGACTCCATTCAGCAGATGAGGAACAAATTTGCCTTTCGGGAGGCCATCAATAAGCTGGAGAACAACCTGAGGGAGCTTCAGATCTGCCCAGCCACAGCTGGCAGCGGCCCCGCGGCCACCCAGGACTTTAGCAAACTGCTCAGCTCAGTGAAAGAAATCAGTGACATCGTTCAGAGGTAGCAGAAACCAGGTTAGAAACAAACAAATCACATCAATCACAATGGGCCAAAGCCAACTGTGGAGAGAGTAAGGTGTGGACTGACAAAGGGCTGGGGCTGTGCAAAGGACGCAGACTGTGAATGGATGCCCCAGCTCCTAAGGGCAGGGCTGTGTTCAGGAGGACTTTCCACCCTCTGAACTCAGATTCCCTGTGTTTCATATACTTGTAATTGTCTTATCTGTGGAGTTCTTGCCTTGTGGACTACAAGTCTAAATGCTGACATCACACCATGCCTTTTTATTAATATTTTATTGTTCTGGACAGACTATTAAGACTGAAGCCAGACTGATGGACACTGAGATACCATCCTCCTCAGGAGGACATTGTACTGCATTTTTATCCCCTCTCTCTCTGCCCCCCTGTACACAAGGATGAGTGTTTGGATAGCAATATACCCATTGTGTTTCTTGGGAGAGTTGCAGCACATGGCCCTGACCTGAGTCTGACATTTACCTGACATTAAAGAAACAGATTTGGCACTTGGGAGGGAAGGGGGAAAAATAATTAATGTAAGTTTTTTCAAATCACAGAATGCTACAAGTGATGATTGCCCAAATTCTTCCTATGATTCCACCAGCTGCCCTTTGTTTCTGTGTTTTCAGTAGCTTCTCCATGTTGTTGAGCTCTAGTGAATTGTTGGGTTCACAATGTTGGAGGCAGCACCCGCTGATGCAAAGGCCCAAGAGCCTGTTTGTGGATCTCCCTCAGTAGTGAAACAGGGCTGGGGAAGGTGATATCTGACATGATTTGGGCTGGGTGGGGGATTGCAGAGCCCAGGGAGCTGGTCCTGAGCCAGGCATTGCTCCCTGAAAGCCAGGAGTGTGGCAGTGAGGGGAGATGGCTTGGGATGAGCTCTGAGACGCCACTGTGCCTCCAGCAGCCCTTTCAGCTGAGCCTGGATGTTGCAGTGGGTGAGAACTGCTGTCTCCTGTTGAATTTCCAGGTTTTTATTCTGTGAGTGGAGATGGGGCCTGGCCTCTGCCCTCCTGAGCTTTGAGTGTCTGTAGTGCCCGCCTTTCCATGCCAGTGGAGCTCCCTGGGAAGTACTCTGGGGTTAAAACCATTATTACCTTCATGGTGGTGTGGTTCCATCCAGCATCAAACAGGGATCTGTGAAGACTGCAGACACTTCTCTTGGGTGCATCTCCCACGAAATGCTGACAGCAGGACTCCTGGCCTTCCTTTCCAAGGTCCTGTGACCTTCCCAACTAATGCAGCGGGACTGGGAACTAACTGTGACTTGTGACAATAGTGAAAGAACAAGGTTTAGGGCTATTAACAGTGCAATTTAACTCCTCTTAACAGTTCTGAACATGAGAAAAACGCTTTTTTTTTCATGTCCTGTTCCCCTGTAACTCTTGTGACCCCTCTTGTGTATCTTAAACACTAATTGCCTTCAATTGTATTTTATGCTGTTCTCTTTGGAACTGTTTGTTTTGTATATGATTTCTAGTAGTTCACTCGTGTGTGTTCACACCACTTCTCGCCCTCACAAACAGCCATGACTTAACACGTGACAAATGTTCAAAAGAAAATACACACTTCTGCCACAGGCTGCCTTTAAAAATGTAAGAAAAGAGGAAAAAAACCCAACCCTTGGACTGTCTCTTTCCTGGAGGTACTGTTTTTACTTTGATAACATATTGTGCCACTATATTATACATTTGTATCTTGTTATTACACACTTTTGTAGACTTGTCTTTTTTACAGTGTGTAAATAGCTCTGTCCTTCATCTCTGTGATACTTAAGGGGATCGTTTCCCCTTTAATTTAGTCCAGTACAGATTGTTTCTGTACATGACTTTCAATTCTTCCTTCTCTTTTTCTCTATTTTTCCTTTTTTTTTTTTTTTTTTTGATTTATTTTTTATTCCAGTCTCTCTTGTGTAGTATATTTAAAAATAAATCAATGTTGAGGAATACCTGTGTTTGTCTGTTAGCAAGGCTTTTCCAACCCAGTTATCTCCCCTTAGATTCAGCATCTGAAAACAGGGGTTCCCTCTTTGGGGGGTTCACCATGGCCCTTTGGCACAGAGGGATAGTTGGAGCCAGGCAGCAGCCCCTTTCCATGTTCTTTTGATCTGGCTCTGGGAAGTCAGCAGAGAAAAGAGATACACAGAATAAAGACTGTGTCGTCACCTCTTTTGAATCAAAGACTTCGCTGTTGCCTACAAAGATTTAAGTCAGAGATTTGACTAAACTTCTCTTCCTGTTAATGGTTTGTAGTCTGTAATTCAGCTGCTTTTGTGTTTTCCTCCTCGGCTGCTGTGAAATGACCAGTGAGTTTCTCTCCTCATACAGTTCTCTCCTTCATTTCTGGCTGCCCATTTTTACCTTCTGTTTCCCTTCAGCCTTTCCAGCAGATCTGGAGAGTCCTGGGTGGGGCTGTGACCAAGACCCTGGCAAGGTCCATGTCCAGGCTGCTCTTCAAAGACTTGCATATGGTGAATAGCTGTGGGCTGAGGGAAGATGAAGAAGCTTAACCTTCCCCTAAATACAACCACTCCTGGTGATCTCCATCTCCCCTGGCTTAGGGACCAGTCCGTGGTGTCGTGGGAAGGCAGAGGCCGGTTGACCTGGCTGGGGAAAGCCCCGTGATCTGTGGTGTTGGGAGTGAAGGAGAGGGGATTAAAGGCTAAATTTAGCAGAGTACAGTAGGAGTTGATTTAACAGATCGATGCATTTAACAGTTTGATTGCTCCAATTTTCAAGGCTATTGAGCTTGAAAGTGAGAGTGCTCCGGGGGAAAAATAGCTGTGTTTGTTGTTTTGTTTTGGTTTTCCTGTCTCTGAAATTACAACGTTCACTCTTTTAAGTTTTCCTTTAATGTCATCTTGCCTTTTGTTGAGAAGTTGCTTGTCACGAGATGTAAAATGTGGTCAGTGTTTTAGTCGCTCCTAAAAATCTCAAGTTATTACAGACAGGCTGGTGTGGCAGCCTGGCTTGTGGAGGTGCTGCTGGGCCAGCGGTGCTTTCAGGTGTGTGAGAGCACTGTCTGTCCCCTGGGATGGTCAGGGACAACCACAGCCTCTTCCTTGGTTGGCATTCATCCTTCCATGAAGGAAAAAAGCACCTCAGCAGTGTCACGTCTGAGGAAAGGGTTCTTGTCATCACCTGTGCATCTAAAAATGGGCTGGCAGCAAAGCACGACACACTCCTGGTCTGAGGGTGAGCCCTGCCCTGGATGGGCTGCTGGGAATGATGCTCCTGAATCAATCCTTGGTCAGTCCTGATGTCTTGGCAGTGCTGGTGCCCCTGACGCTGTGGATGAGGGACAGCTCTGCGAGTGATTCCAGTGTAGAGACTGGGCTCAGAGCAGTCCTCCCTGGCGGTGCTGCCCCCTGGGTATTGAGCAGTAGATCCAGCTCAGCAGAAAACTGACCTGCAAACCAGTCCATGCTGAACATTTTCCCGGCAATCGCCCCCCTGTTGAGGGTTCCGTGTTTGTCCTGCCATCCATTGTGCTGATAAAGGTCCCACCTGTGCTCTCGGAGCCACAGCACTGCCTGACCCAGTTATGTTACACGAGCCTCTTCATGAGTCCCTTGGACATGATTAAATCAGGCTCTTTCTCTACAGAGGATCCTTTGGGTTTCTGAAATTCTCTGTTCCTGTTGTGTGTGTTTGTAGTGCTGCAGGTCTGCTCGGGGTGGACGAAAGGTGAGGAGCAGTCTGTGGGAATGGAACAGATGAGCAGAGATGGGGCCGGGGCAGGGACAAGGGTTGTGTCTGGGCAGGGAAGGATAATGGGGTGTTTTATAGAGTGTCCCAGCAGTGGTGATGTTGGCAGCAAGTGTCTGCATTGGCCCTTGCTGCCTGGGTCCACTGGCTGTGTGTAAAAGAATCCATAGCCTGTGTGGGTTGGCTGGCACAGTGGATGGCGGTGCCAGAGCTCCAGGAATGTTGTCCTGCCTCGTCCACACTCTGCTCTGCCAGCTGTGTGGCTGTTCCACAGTGAATCCAGCTCCTTATGGTTTGGAGTGCAAGTTAGTTCTGATCCCTCCAGCTCACAAAGGTGGGGGTCTGAATGTCCCTTCAGGAGCTGCTCCACAAAGGGACCCAGGAGGGGAGGATTTGGGAAGGACTGCAGCTTCCTGTGGGGGCTGAACGGGAGCCACAATGTCCAGTGTGCAGGGATGGGCTTTCCAGTCCCCTGGGGATTGTTCTTGGCATGTTTCCCCCTTCTTCCTCCCAGACACACCCCCAGACTCCAGGCAGTTCTTTTCCATTCACTTCTACCTCCCCCCCACCCCACAGCATTGATCACCAAGGAGCAGTAATGAATAGCCTGGAGTGCTGCCTCTTCCCCAGCACAGCAGCCACCCCAAGGTGTGCTGAGGGGAGCTGGGGGGTGCCGTGACCCCTCACCTGCCCCAATTGCAGCCTGACGAGAGCCCATTTCCTGCCAGAGGGTGAGGAGGTGGTTGGCATCGCCCCTGTGGCACCAACCTGCCCGTGGAGAAGCCCTGGGGTGCGGGGGCTGAGCCCAGCTCCGTCCCACCTGCCAGGTAAGTGATGCACTTTTCAGTGAGTTCTACAGAGGTTATTGCACATCAATCAAGGCCTCGTTATAGGTGTGCTTTTATCACGCTGCTCTGTTCCTCTCCTGCACTTGAGAGCAGGAGCTGAGGCATCCCCGTGGCCACAGCATTGCCCAGCAGTTTTCCTTCCCCTCTCCGCAGCAGCCAGTGCCACTTTCCCCTGCAATGATCCATCACGGCAATGCCAGGCATTTACCAGCCCTCGGTAACCCAGAGTTGCTCCAAAACTCTTTCTTCTTTCTCCCTCCCATCCCTCCCCCTGACTCCAGTGCAGGGTAAAATTGATCAGTGCATATTTATTGATGGTTTGAACACTCAAAAGAAAGGAGGGGAAAAAATAAGAGTAGTTGCCATAGAAACATCGATAAAGCTCCCGTCTCCACTGGGTGATGCGAGCGCGGCGCCTGCGTCCCGACCCAAACCAGGGGCTGTGGTGGGGTGGAATGGAGAGGGATGGAGGTGGGTTTGGGCTGCCTGGGGTGGGGGGCTGCTGTGGGTCACTGCTGGGGGGCCCACAGTGCGAGATGGTGCTGGCAGCAGGGAGGCAGGGGAAGGAAATGTCCTTCCTCGCCTCCGCAGCTGGTGGTGTCCCTGTGTGAGGGCCAAATCCTGGCATCATCTGTATCCCTGCAAACCTGGAGTCCCTCTCGGTCTGGACCATCCCTGGGTGAGTCTGGTCCAGTGTGTCCGTCGCTCCTCCTTGAACCCCGTGGCTGATGTTTTCCCGTGGGTTCCAGCTCCCTTCATTCAGCCTTTACTTACTGCTCCTGCTGCCAGAACAACTCACGCAGCACTGCATTAAGTGGTCTGTCTCCTTGATGGATATTACAATGCACCTCTTGCAGCCTGATTTAGGGTTTTTTTTTTAATCTTTTAACTCCCCCAACCAAGTCCTGCCACGGTCTCTGATTTTTGAGGGTGCAATTTAGCGCTTGCAAATCATCTCCCGGCTCATTTTTGTGCCTGCAGTGAAATATCAGCAGTTGCTCGGTGTGTAAGCTGCTGTTAGTGCCTGCAGCAGGTAGTTAGAGCTCTGATTGCTGGTACCTCTGGCAGGCACAGAGCAAATGCCGACATTGACAGAGCTAAATCTGCCCAAAGGAAGGGAAGGCAGTGGCTGGGCAGTGGGGCTTGTCCTGCACCACTGTGGCTGTGCTGGCTTTTGGGGCTAGTGATTCCCAAAGCTGCACCCCTGGGGACTGGAGAGCAGGGAGACACTGAGAAATCCTCAGTGGCCCCAGGTAGGTGCAGAAGTCCTTGTTTCAGCCCTTCTGCACCCAAATTCTGCAGTGGCTACAGGGGGGGAATGGGTGGGGATGAGGCCAGGAAGGCTCTGGGAAGGGCCAGGCTTCCAGGCAGGTGCTGGGGTGGTGTGATAAGGACACCAGGTCAGTCATCACCGTCTCACCCTGGTGGGGACTGATTCTGGGGGTCAAGCAGTGAACGGGCTGTTTGGGGCTGTGACAGGACTGGTGATGCCAGAGCAGGTTTCCGTGCTCATGCCAGGGCTTGCTAAGGACAAGATTTTCTCAAACCCCACTGCTCTGCCCTGGTTTCTGCACGCAGGAGCTGCCTCCTATGAGTGGCATCTTGACACTAAGCAGAATTTGCTGCCGGAGGGAATTTCCTTAATAGGCAGGAGAGCAGCAACTTGGCAGAGAGCTCTGAAGGACCCTCTCCTCCCTGACAGCCGGCCCTGGATGGCAGCTACAGGCAGTCCCTGGGGACTGTCACCACCACAACTATCCCACTGTAGGTCTCCAGCCTCGCTGGCACTGCCTGTCCCGGTGTGCCACCCCTGCTCTGCCCATCCCCGTGTGCCATCCCTGCTCTCCGCCAGCACTGCAGCACTGGAGACCCAGTGCTGGACCCTTTCAAATTCTGTATGTGGCCAGGAAAGGGATGTGGTGGCTTCTTTTCAAGGCATCCTCCTCTTCTTCCACTGCACGGGTTGGGAACAGGGACATGAGATTTAGAGCAGGGCAGCAAGCGGAGCAAACACGGCGTCCTCCATCCCCAAGGCAATCCCAGCAGCAAACCCTCCCCACCCAACACCCTTCTGTCCGAGCAAACCCAGGTGAGACGGAAGGGAAGGACGGGACGGGGTGACCCGCAGGAGGTCGGGGGGGATCAAATCCAAGCCCTCATCTCCCAAAGCGGAAGGTGAAGCCCCCTTTTTTCCTGTTGTAGCCGCTGAGCTCCTCGGCCAGGTTGCCCAGGGTGCCGCTGCGCTTCTCCCCCGCCGCGGGCAGCACGTCGGGGCCGCTTCTCCTGCCCGGCCGCTGCCCGGTCCCCTCCGAGCCGTAGCCCCGCAGCTCCCGGGCGATGCCCAGCAGCCTGTCCAGCTCCTCGCTTCGCCTCCGCTTCGCCCCTGCCCTCCAGCCGGCAGCCGGGGCCGCCGCCGCCGCTTGGCACCGGGGACCGAGCAGGGTCCCCCCGCCGGGGTGTGCCGGCTCCCGCCGCTCGCTGGGGGGGATGCAGCTCCCCAGGCTCAGGAGGAAGAGGCAGGACAGCGAGAAGGGTGCTCTCATCTGGGGGAAGCACAGGAAGGGAAGGGCACGTCGGTAAGTCAGGGAGCATCCTCGGGCGGTGGCTTTGCCCCCGGCTGGCACATGTTCCCCACCGCTGCTGGAGCATCCCCAAACCAGCCCTGCTGCTCCTGCTATAACTACCCCACAACCACCAAACCCCCACTGCTCCTTCTGCAGCCTCCACACCAGCCCCACTGGGGGTGCTGAAGGGTCTGAGCTTCCCCCCTGTCTCCTTCAGACCTGCTGCCTTTCAGCAACAGCAGCTTCGTGCTCGCAAATCCCAGCCTTGCAGCGACTCCCCTGGTTTGCAGCCAGGAGCCAGGCGGGCTCTGGGGGGCCGGGGGGCTGAGAGCCGGGCAGGGCGATGGGCTCGAGAGCCGCCTGCTCCTCTTAGAAGCACCATGGAAAGGCTTGGTGCACCGCCCTGATCGTCCCCACCAGTGGGTCCTTCCTGCAGTGCCTGGGTGCAGAGGAAGATGTTGGACATCCCTCTGCTTTATGGGGGTTGGAGGTGCTCTGGCAGTGGGGTCTGAGCAGAAGGGGAGTGAGCACAGTCCTCATCGTGTGCGGTGGTGCCTCCCACAAAAGCTCAGAAAGGGGAAATGGTATTCTTATTCTTATTATTATTATTTGCTGGAGATGTTGCCTTAAAAGCCCCTGCAGGTGCTGGGGGCCAGCGTTTCTGCCCCATACTTGCAGACTGGGGGCTGCTGTGGGTGCTCCTCAGCTCCTATGCCAGACCCTCCTGCACCAAAGCCCCTGCACGCCCTCCTCAGGCCAGGGGCTTCGCTTCAGGGTGCTCCCTGCCTCTGTCACACACTTTGCTGTTGCTCTGCTCTCTCTTTTTCCACCCAGTTGCCCATGGATCCAAATTGCTGGGTACAGCCAGAGCAGGGAGCACCCTCAGGGCTGCCGAGTCCCTTCCTGGGGTCTGGGGCTGCCGGTGGGTCCCCAGCTGCCTCCCACCAGCCTTTGCCTCCTCACTGGCTGTGCTGCCCATTGAAGCAGGTATGTAGGGACAAGACAGACAGACAGATGCCAGCCACTCACCTCTCCTCCTCGGAGCTGCCGGCCCTGGCCCTGCTCTGTGCCGCCCTGTGCCCAGATGAGCAGCCAACCTCCCTCGGGCTATTAAATACCCACCAGGTCTAATTGCTGTGTCACCTCTTGAACGTGTGGCCAAAGAGAGCAGAGGGTGGGATCCTCGGGGAGGGGGCTGGAGAGGGGGCTGGAGGGGACAGGGGTTGGTGGAGCTGCCACAATGTGAGTCTGGCAACGCCGCTCGTTAATGCACCACCTTCATTTGCTGCCTCATTTGGAGCAGTGTCTGGGAGCTGGCCTGGAGTCCCTGGCAGCTGGTGGGGATGCTGCTGGGAAGGGAGGGTCTGGTCTGGGGGCATGAGTGTGTCCCCCCTTGTGTGCAGCTCTTGGGGGTCCCAGACACACGGGCAAGTGTGGTGGGTACACAGGCACCAGTGCAGACCCCTGCACCCCCAAACCTGCCCAGGGACTGGCCCCACATGGACAAGCCCAAGTGCTCCCACCCTCCCTGTTCAATGCACGCAGCCACCAGTGCTGAAACACGGTCCCCTGTGCCTGGGGCACTGCCATCCCCTCTGGGTCTGTCCTGGCCTGTGACAGAATGGGATATGGAGTGAGCAGCTCAGAGGGAGGGGCTGAGGGCATCACTCAGTGCTCTGACCATCAGAGCAGGGAGAGGGTTCCCTTAGCTCTGAGACCTGCCACCCTCACAGTCCCAGCCCCAGGGCCACCCCGAGCTCCCACAGTGCCTCAGTTTGGGCTGGAGCTCTGGGAAGCCCCTGGCTCTCCCCAGCCCTTGTTTTTCAGAGCAGTTTCAGCACAGTGGGCAAGTTCCCAGGGATGCCATGCCACAAACCTGGCACAGGGAAGGAGCAGTCACCACAGCACCTGCAGTGATTCAGTGTCACTCCCTTTGCCATCACCACGGCAGGTCCCTCTGGCAATGTCCCCACGCTGTGCCCCACGCTGGCTAACGATGAATTCCTTTTATTAAGGAGCTTAGAAAGTCCACATATACAGCATTGGACACACTCACACACGACCTAGACTTCACAGCACTGCTACACACCACGACCTGGCCCAGGGCTTTGCTGGGAAGGTGCGTGGCCACATCTCAGACCCCCAGTCCCCTTTGCCCACCCCTTTCCAGGGAGGTGTCACCACGGATGGGTTTAACCTAATCCAGGGCCGTGGAGCAATGTGTGCGCTCTTGGGAATAATCCTGGGAAATCCTGCCTCTTGGCATGGATTGAATACCTCTCGTGCAAGTCAAAACAAAGTCATCGGGGGGGGTCCCAGGTGACACAGGCAGTTACACAAGGGTGTGTTACAGACAAACCAACGTACAGCGTCCCCTCTCTGGCGTGACAAAACACCAGTGGAGGGGTCTGGGGAGGGGACGAGCCTTCCCACCTGGCACGTGCCTCCATGTGCCTTCCTGGCCCAAAGGCAAGTGCTAGAAAACCCAGATAGAGCTAAGTCACGAAATAAATGAATGAAGAGTAAAGATGAGTGCAGGCAGGACCCTTTCGGGAGAGGTCCAGTGGGGCACAGGAACCCCTTTGGAAGCTGTCAGAGCTCCTGCTCTTGAGCCACTGCTGAGCTTCCCCAAATTCTGTCATTCCAGAAAGCCTGACTGGCTGCTCTGGACAGGGTTGGAGTAGGTAGAGCTGGTGCCTGCACTCAGAGCTCATCCTCATGTGAGGGCTCTGAGGAACATCTCTGGAAGAGGGAAAAGTGATCCCAGTACATCATTTGTCCTTGTTTCCCTGGCAAGACACACAGACAGGGTCTCACTCAGCAGATGAAAGGGCTTGTCCAGCACAGGATCCAAGATGGGAAGGCTTAAAAAAAGAAGAATCACGGAGGGAAGTACAAACCTGGCACAGCCAGGAAGCTGAGCCTTTGATCCCTCCCATGCCTTAAGCCCCCCTGGAAATGGGGGCAATGGGAGTTTTCCTCCCCTCCTCAGTCTGTCCATATGGTCCAGTGGTGTTTCTTGGGGCCAGGGCTCTGCTCCCCATCGCTGCTGTAGCACAGGCAGAAAACGACAGACAGGGTGACATGATCCCTGCTGTCTCCTTCCCATCCCTGCTCAGAGCCTTCTCACATTTGGTTCTAATTTTTTATCTTTTTTTTGGACAAAATCCCCCATTTGAGTCCTTTGAGGGAGCCAGTGGGAGACATCAGTCCTGCACCCCGTAGCAGCTCCTGCTTGGGCCGGCTGGTGCGTGGCATCGCTGCTGCCCGGTTATCAGGACCCTGCAGATGCTAAGCCCCACTCGGGGCTTCTTTTTGCAAAACCTTAACGGGATTTGAGGAAATGAAAGGCTTTGGATATCTGCAGGTGCCGAGCCAATGCACGGCTCAGCCGGGGTGGAAATGAATGCAGGTCCCCAGGCTGGCTGTGAGCAGAGGGGGCTCAAGTGGGGGCTGTGGCTGTGCTGCCCAAAGCCAAGGGTTTGGGGAAAGGTCACAGCTTTTGGATGGCCAAAGTCTGACGTGAATCTGAGGGAGTCTGGTTGGGAGAGAGGAGCTGTGAAATGCAGGCAGAGCTGTGCTGGGAAGTGAACCTTCCTCGCCTCCTCCTCCTGCTTGCTGTGCTCCCCATTTCACCAGCGCTGCCAAAACAGCTCCATGCCATGCTCGGTTGTGGGTGTGCACCTTTGCAGCACTGCACCGGCTTGCTTTGGGGTGTCCTGACCCACCAGGAGGCTCCAAGAGGCAGGACAGGGACAACAGGGCCTAAGAAATGGGTAGTCGTTCCCTCACAGCTGCACTGCTCTTGCAGGGGCAGAGGCTTCTCTAGTCCAGAAAAAAATCACTGGCACAGTCAGGCTGACCAAGCTGAGCCCTCCCCATCACCAGTAGCACCATGGGGGGAGCTGGAACTGTGGAGCAGCCTTGTCCCAGTCGGGGGGACTCTGGGGGTCTTGGGGCATCTCACAGCAAGTGTCCCCAGTCAGCTTGGTGAGGCCACTGCCTGGAGTCTGTGCTCGGAGCAGAGATGATCAGAGTTGCTCAGCCTACCCGGGCTGCTGCATCCCTCCATCCCTCCCTCCAGGCAGCTCCTTGTCTTCCTTGCTGGATGCTGCTGGGCACGAGTCCCAAAATCCCTGCATCCTGCTGCTGTCTCTGCCACAGCCATGAGAACCAACCCCGGGTCATGCTCTGGCCAGGACACCCATTCTGGCTGCAGGGGAGCCATGGCAGTGGGAAGCAAAGCTCCAGCGATGTCCGTGGATGCCCAGGAGTTAAAGTCATGCTCACTGGGGGCAGGTGCTCCCCAGAGGCCCCTCAAAGATGGGCCAGTCCTCGGGGAGGATGGGGAGGATGGCAGCTGGAGGGGCAGGGCTGCAGGGTGGTGGGGAAGGGCAGGGGGTTCGGCACAGTGCGGGGGGGGTTGTGCCATCCAGCTAATTCTCTTCCCGGATGGGCCGGATCTTCATCTCGGTGAATTTGAGGGAGTACTGCCAGCCCGTCCAGGAGGACCACTCGATGCCGTCGGCGTAGGAGCTGTGGTGGCCCTTGAGGTACTGCCCGTTGAGGTTGGAGGTGTGGCAGTTGCGGTACCACCAGGCACCGTGGTAGAAAGCTGCACAGTTGTTCTCCGAGTGGTCGTTGTCCAGGTCCTTGGTGGTGAACTTCATCCCATTGTGCTTCAGGAGGGAGTCACCTGTCCCAGGGAAAAGGAGCTGTGATAAGCCCTTCCTGCCCTTGGATGAGGTCCCTGTCCCATAGGGATCCCCTGGGTACCCTAATGAGATTCCTACAGTGGGGCTCCTCCTGCAAACACCCAACCACAGCCCCTCTCCTGCCTCCAGCTCCCTGAGGAGACTGGAACACCCCAGTGAGGGGATTCAGTGGCTGTGGGCTCCCCTTGTCCCATGGGCCCACCTGTGTACCCCCACCCCCTGCCCTACCTGCTGTCCCCGAGTAGTCAGCGATGGTGATGGGGTACCCATCCTCCTCAGGGTCCACAGAGAAGAGCCCCACGCCAAAGCTGCCATAGTGGGCGAAGGCAGTGCCATTGTCAAAGTCCTCGAGGTCGATGCGGAGCTCGTAGCTGCCCTGGACTGTCAGCATGTGGATCCGCTTCAGCCCTGCAGCCAAGGGAGGGGGTGAGTGCAGGAACCCCAGAGGCAGGAGGGTGGCCAGTGGTCCCTGGGGGGGTGTGAGGTGTGGGGTGGGACAAGGAGCAGTTCCCACCCTCCATCCCTCACTCTGCACAGCCAAGGGCACGTGCTCAGCTCAAGGGCAAACAGCCCCATTACTTCCCTGCCCTGTGCACCACCCAGCACCCTCCCTGCCTGCCCAGCCCATCACTCCTAGCACATGGACCCGGGCATGGGGCATCTCACTGTCCCCTCCCTTGCAAAGGAAAGCCTGGACTTCTTCAGGGGACCCCAGGCTTTGCCAGCCCGCCCAGCAGTGAGCATTGCCATCCCCACACACCTAACCAGTGCTCTCCTGTCAGCTTCCCAAAGCCATCCCGGTAGGCTTCCCAGCCACGGAAGAAGTTCACAGAGCCGTCTTCCCGCCGCTGGAACACCTGGGGAGACACACAGGGCATCAGTTGTGGGGCTGCTCTGAGCCTGGGCACACCGGGCAGCCCCCCTGCTCCCCACCATGCTGCCCACTGCCTGATTAGGCACAGGCACAAATTAAACCCTGTCAGCTCAGTCATTACACAGGGATGCTCAGTCATTACACAGGGATGCTGGGGAGAGGTCCCCAGGGAATGCTGGATCATTGCCTGCCAGCTCCCAGGGGTGGGTGAGTCAGTTCAGATAAAACCCTTCACAGGATCCTCCACCTGGAGCACAGCTCTGGAAACCTGTGGCATGATCCCATGGGAAGGTGTCCAGTGCCCCTGGGAGTGGTGAGCACACTGCACCCACGTCCAACCAGCCTGGGTGTGCTATTGCACATGGGAGCTGAGGTATGGACAGACAGATGGATGGACAGCATGACCCAAGGTCTATCCCACAGCACGTGTTGCCCAGGTCAATCCAAGCCCTCCTGCCAGGGGTGGGTGCTCAGAGCTGTGTAAAACTCAGCAGCCAATTTCCCTCTCCTAGATCTCCATGCTCTGCTGGGCAGCCATCCCTGTGATGGCCTCGTTAGTCTCCCAGAGAAATTATCTGTGGAGCACTGACCACCCCAACCTCTGCAGAGCCTCCAGATCCCAGGGCTCAGTGTGTCTTTTCTCCTCAGAGCCTTTCCCTTTCCCTCTCCCATCTGCTCATCAGCATGTAGTGCCCGTGTGTTTCATCCCCCTTTATCCATGGTTTTGGTTTGATTTATTGACAGCAATCCAGAAAATGCTGCTTCGTATCTGACCATTTGAACTTAATTAAGCCTCCAGTCCTGGATTAATTGCATTAAAGTTAGCTGAGCCAGCCTGCCCCACTCCCACCAAGCTCTGTGGCTGTGGTGGGGATGGCTGAGGCACTCTGATTTCAGAAAAGCCATCCCATGCTTTGGCAGACCAGAGGCCAGAGCACCCTTTACTGGGGCTGGGCTTTGCCACTGAGCCCATTTACCCCACCTCCAGCATTCCAGGACTGGGGAATGCTGATGAGCCTCGACACAGGCTGGGAAGCCACTGTGCTTTGCTCCCCTCAGCTGCCCCTGCCCTCCTGCACATGCAGGATTTCAGCCCTCATGAGCCTGCCCTTCACCAGACAGGCATTTTTGGGGCTGGGTGTGATGGCTGCAGGCTCCGACACACTCCTCGGCACCGCCCCGCTCTGATCCTGCTGTACTTACCTTCTAGAATTAGAGCCTTAATTTTTATCCCTGCATTGAGCACTTGAGAAGCTGTGGTTAAGCCCATTTAAAGGGGCTTTCTTCAGGCTTGCTGGGAAAGGGGGACAGTGTGGCTGGACAGGGGCCTGAAGCTGATTTTCCCTGGCCAACATCGGCTCTGGCGCTGCCATGTGGGGAAGGCAGTGGATGCAACACTGATGTTCCCTCTTAATCAGCTTTGACCAGCAGTTGTAAATAGGCCAATTGCCTGAGTGGTGCCCAGGGAAGCATGAGGGACATGGCTGTGTTGGCTGAGCCTTGGCATTGCTTAGGAATCACCCCAGAGGAGCCCTTAATGCCCTGCTGTCCGCCAGGCTTGGCCCCAAGAGGGCTTGGAACCAGTTTGGAAGGGTTGGCAGGTGCTGGAGGTCCTGTGTCCTCCCAGGTCTCCTGCTCCATCCTCATCACCTCTTACACAGTCCCTTTTGTGGTCCATTTGTGCATCCACTGTGCACTCCTCCTTGCCTTCCACACCAGGATGCTGCCTGCACTGGCATGGTGGGTGCACTGGGTGCACTGGGTGCACCGGGATGCTGGGGGCACCAGAGACCCACAGGCTCATCGTCCTCCAAGCCCTGCCTCACTGCTCTTTTCCTCCTCATCAAATATGCATTAACCCCTCTTAAGCAAAAAGGATTCCTTCCCTTCTTTAAAGGCAAGGCTGAAATATTTATCTCCCTCACTCTCTGCCACCCCCAGTCACACTTGCGGGGCAGGGACAGGCTCTTGCAAAGGCACCAAACCAGAAAAATGGGTTAAAAACTTGAAACCCCACCACAGCCCCAGTCTGGGCACAGACCCAGCCATCCCTTCTCTGCCTCCGCAGTGCTCGGGCTCCTGATTTGGGTTTTTGTCAGCTGTGGCATAGACCCCACAGCCCCGGCCCCACGGTGTTCCTCTGAGCCCCCTCACAGCAGGGAGAGCATCTTCGGGCTCAGCCATGGACAAGACAATCCTGGAGCATTGCAGAGCCAGTCACCGGGAAGTGTTGATCCCACGGGACAGCCTGTGATCGCCACAGCCGGCAGCGCTGCCCATCCCGGGAATGCAGCTGCTCCTGCCTGTCCCCGCCAGCAGGAGGATCTCGTCCCCGTTTGTGGTGGCACAAAAATCACACACGTTTTCCCGCAGGCTCCTCTCACCCGCTGCCTTTGACTTACTCCAGCCCCTGTGCCAATGCATCAGTGTCTGCTCAACCCCCAGCCTGCTCTGGGACCCCTCCAGGAGAGGATGAGCTGGTGAAGCCATCCCGGCCACGGCAGGTGCCCATGAAGCTGGAAGCTGTCACTTAATGTTAGCACAGCCCTAGTCCTGCTGGCACAGCCTTTTCTTCCGCATCCTTCAGCTTTCCCACCACTTCCCAATACGGACTGCCCATGGAAGGTGATGCTGAGGCAGACAGAGCCATCATGGCACTATTGCTCACAGGACCAAGATGCTGATCGCAGGGGATTTGCCCTGGATGGGCAGCAAATGGGCATCTGGAGGAGCATGGGGCATTTTCAAAGACATTCCAAAGACAACAGCACATGAAAAGGCAACGTTTTGAGGCCTCCTGGGACACTGAGCCTTCCCTGCCATCCGTCATCCTGTTATTACTTTAATCAAGTGCTGGAGGTGAGTGTCGAGGGGGCAGTTGGGGTCAGTCTGGGCAATCACAGGGCTGGACCCCGGCGCTGCCACGAGGACAGGTCAGTCCAGGGCAGCCACTGCAATTACAGCCGGCGCTGAGCGCAGGGTGTGGATGTTCCCATCGGCACCGGCAGGCACTGACCTGGATCCACATCTCCACCAGCTGCAAACGTGGCCCCACTGCTGGTGGGCAGGACCAACGGGGGACAAAACAGCTGTGCCTTGTTCAGCCTTCCCGAGGAAGGGGATGGGGAGCGACCCTGCCTCTGGCAGGGGGACTGGGTGACACCACAGATCACACCGTGGGCGCAGGGAGGTGCTGAGCAGCACCCAGTGAGCTCTTTCCTCTGCCCTGTGGTCTCTAAGCTATCCATGTAGGCTAAAGCTTAGCTCAGCAGCTCCCAAGCTCCCGAGTCAAAATTGATTCAGCTGCTGCCATCGCTTACACCCACCCACCCACATGCAAATAAGCCCAAATGTCAGGAGTAATCGCTCCAGAGAGGAGGAGGGGAGGGAAATTTCTCAGGCTGTGCATCACAACACCCTGCCATGCCATGGCTTACCTGGAACCTGGATAAGCCAGTGGCACAAGGACCCGCTGTGTCCCCAGCCCTGTGGGGCATGGCTGAGACAAGCCCTGCACTCAAAGGACTGGAGGTACGTTTGGGACCCTCTGCTGCAGAGCAGCCCCACGAAACGGGAGCCTCGACCCTGCTCTGGATGTGTCTTTCTCTGTAACGCTGAGATTCAGCATCTGGTTTGGCTCCTCATCCCCTCAAGGCAGGGCAGAGCCGAGGTGCTGCCTGGCTGTGGTGCCACAGGCACTGCTGTGCCACTCCAATCCCAGACCCCACGGTGCTGCTGGGCTTAAAATCATTTGCTTTGCCCCCTCCCCAGCCCAGTCCGAGCCCTCCCGGCTGTAGCAGCTTTAAATAAGCCTCTGAGTGTCTTGCTAATCACCTTGGGCTGCTCTTCAGGCATGGCTGGGGCTGGTGGAGGCTGTGCAGACTGTGCATGGGGTTTGCAACAACCCTCCATACCCTAAGGAGCCAGAGAAGTCCTCCCCTTTTCCCCCGTGAGCCCCCAAGAAATGAGGTCTCCAGGGCTGCACTGAGCCTCAGTTTCCCCACCGAGCTGATGGTACCAACCCCTACACCACAGGTTCCTCCCACCCTGGGTGGGCTCTGGGAGGTCAAAGGCTCATCAGTCCTTGGGGGCAGGGGGACTAAGCTCCCTCCTGGCACTGCTCAAAGCTGCTTAGGGGAATCAGATCATGGGGATTTGTTTCCTAGAGCACCCAGTTGGAGGGGTGCTGGCCAGCTCGGCTCACCCAGTGTGTCCTCAGGGCAGAGGCTGCCTGCCCACCCCTCCCGGGGAGCCCTCTCTGCCCTGCTGGCACCCCAAGTGATGCCCTCCAGGGTAGGGGGTGCTGCTCGCACTCAAGTGGCCCCTAAGGCAATGGGGGAGCTTCAGGCTTGGGGCTGCCAGTGTCCCCATGTCCCCCTGCTCCCTGCCCCCATTACTGTGATTATGGGGCTGTCGCAGCCACCGTGGCAAAGCGAATCGGACAGAGCAGCCAAGGGAGTGAGTGAATCAGCGCAGCATCCGAGGTGCCCCAGGCACCCCAGCCTCAGACACGGCCAAGAGTGCTGGGTTTGGGGTCCATCCTGAGCCCCAGCACCAGCTCACCATGTCCATGAGGACAGGGCAAAGCACAGCCACGTCCCCTTATGGCACAACTTCAGCCACACTGTGCCCCAGCCCCACTGAGAAGGACAAGCTCCTTGGATGCCATGGCATCCAACTCCCTGTCTGAAACAACCCTCCAGTTCCAGCCAAGCTCCCCAGTCCAGGGTAAGGCTGCTGGGCTGTGGCTCAGGGGTCTGGCTCTGTCAAAGTTGCCAGCATGGCACTGACTGGGCACCTGTGCACAGCCAGACCCCCCCTCAGCATTTGTCCCAGATCCCAATGACACATCCAAGCACCAAAAGTGACATCTCCCACCCCCAGCATCCCAGTGCAGGGCCAGCAGTGTCATCACCCCCGTGTCCCCCAGCCTGGTGGCAGCTCACCGTCCAGCCGCCCCCGTCCGTCGTCATGTCACAGTAGACCTGGAAGCCAGAGGGATAGTGCGTGGGGAAGATGGAGTAAATCCCATCTTCTTGCTGTCCACTCACATAGATGTCAAAGCAGTCTCGGGGCCGGGACCCTGCAGCATGGCATTGGGGTGGGGTGGGACGAGAGGAAAGCTGGTTAATTAATGATCTAATTTAATGTCTTGCCATTTCTTCCAGGCTCCCAACCTTGCTTCCAGCTCTGGCTGGTGCTGCCTTGCTCTTTTCCTCCTTTCTCCTCCAATGCTCAGGGTGAGTGGTGCCCACGGGGATGTTTCCACCATGGGGACCCCCCAGCAGCTGGAAGGGACCAACCCTATGTCCCCTGTGTGGTGGCAAGGGCATGTTGGGACCCAGCTGGGGACGGGGGAGCTGATGCCCGGAGAAGGCTGTGGGCAGTGTGGGCACATGCTCACGGCCCGGGGCCAGTCTTACTCAGCTGCTACTCAGCCAAACACTGATGAATGTGACTGTTCCAGCCCGTGCAGGGCTGCCCTCCACACCCAAATGGAGGTGAACAGTGGCTCCTTGTTCTGCCTTTGCCCCTGCTACATCTGCCTGGAGAGCAGGTGGGTCTGCAGGGGTGCGAAGTGGCTTTTGTGCTGGTTTATAGATACTTGAGAGTTTCATGGTGAGAAACACCCCCGTCCAGGACACATCTTCCTCCTCCACCTCCTTGCCAGCCCCCTCACTGCATTAAATCCCTTCTCCAGGATGGGTTGTCCCACCATGGGTGGTTTTTTTCCCTCCCGAGAGCAGCCCCGGGCTCATCCCTCTCCCCAGGGACAGCAGGGATGCAGTCTCACCGTTGGAGCAGCCCCGGGGCCGTGCCCCCCGGGCCGGGGCTCGCTGCAGGTCAGCCTTGAGCCGGGGCCGGGCGCCACCCCGCTCCTTCTGCAGCGTGTCCAGCACGTCGCTGACAGAGCTCACCAGCCGAGCCATGTTGGTCTGGCTCTCCGAGAGCAGCTGTGGGCAGGGGACACACGGGGAACACGGAATTAATGTGGTTAAACGCCCTCCATGCCCCAGCCGCCTCAACACCCACCCCACTGCGAGGATGCTCTGCCTGCTCCCATGGCTCAGCAATGCTCCCTGCCGGGGTATGGGCTGGTGGGCACATAAAGCCACAGCAGAACTCAGGTGGTATCTCTGGTGCTTTTTGGCTGTGGGTCAGGGTCCAGACAGTGCCTCTTGCCACCAGGGCAGAGAAATCCCTGAACATGAGTGGGTCAGTGCTGCCACCCCGCAGGATAAAGAGCATCTCTGGGCAATAGACAGGATGACGGAGGCGGCAGGAATAGCCGTGTCCTGAGGCAGCCACCAGCTCTTCATCATTCCCCGAGGTGACCCGGCCTGGGAGAGTGACACGGGGTGGCTGTGGCAGAGCAGCAGGATGGGGAGTGAAGTGAAGCAGTGAGAAATGAGCAGCTCTGGATGGAGGGACCTGAGCACCAGGAAGTTCAGGCATGGAGCTGGGTATTCAGCTGTGCTCTGGATCTTGTTACAACACCTGGCAGACCCTCAGCATACCCAGGTAAGCATTTCAATACAGTTCATCAGCCTGGAAAGTTTGGGGATTGTAGATAAGGGAGGGGGCTGACTGCCATAAGGACTCTGACTGAAGCCTCCAAACTGGACACAGAGCCAGGAGAACCACAATGTGGTTCATGCCCAGCTCACCACCACCAGGGTGATTTGGCAATGAGACACTTCCCAACTTGCAGTTCCCAAGAACCCACCTTCAACCTCAGCTTCTTCTGCTGGAGGTCTCCCCCGCGACACCATGGGCAGGGGTTACACCAGCAATGCCCTCAGGGACATTGGGATAGGGTGTTCTGTCCCCAGGGAGCCCCAAACGGCACTGCCACCCCCAGCTCACCTGGATGAGCCTGCCCTGTTCCCCCTGCAGGGCGCTGAGCTCCTGCCCCATGGCGCTGTGCCCCTTCTTGAGGCTGTCGCAGTCGGTGCGCAGCTGCACGGCGTGTGTCAGCAGCTTGGCCACCTCGTCCGCCACCGTGACCAGCAGGGCCTTCTGCTGGCTCTTGGTGGCCTTGGCCTCGGCGTCGTGGTCCGTGACGGCACGCAGCAGGGAGGTCTGCAGCCCCTCCATGCGCCCCAGGGTGCCGGCGGCGCTGGGGCAGTTGGGGTCGATGAAGATGTTGATGCGGGAGCTGTCGGCTTTCTCGATGGTGACCAGCGCGTTGGCCTCCTCGGGGTTGGTGCTGATGACGGGGGGCGACTCGGTGACGGGCGTGTGGTAGTGGTTCATGAAGAGGATGGCCCCCGTGACTGTCACCGCCAGCAGGACGGCCACCGACAGCAGGACGGTGCACAGGATGTAGCCACAGCTCATCCTCTGTCAACAGAGAGACGGACACCATCGGCACCCACCCGGACAGACCCATCCCGCTGCCCTTCATCCAAGAGGTAGGCTCAAACCCTCACGGGCTTTGGCGGGTACTGCAACAAGGTTGGCCATGGGGGTGGTGGCAGAGGAGGGGAGATGGGGACCCCAGGGAGCCCTGAGGCTCTGCCAGGGATGGGGAGGCCACGGGTGAACACTCAGTGAGCAAAGCAGCTAAACCCGCCTGGGAGCGGGGTATGAAATAATAACGAGAGCGAAGGCACGGCAGCCGCCAGCTCCCGCTGGCATGTTTTATTTACGGTGGTGATCCTCAGCTGGAGCGGCCCCGGCTCCCTGGGAGAGCAGCGTGTGGAGCTCCCCGTCTCCCTGGGCACAAACACGGCGAGAAAAAGGGAAAACACCCACTGTGTCCCCTGGAATGGGGACTGCAGGGAAAGCAAGGAGGAGAGGGCAGGCAAGGGCTGTCCCGAGCAGGAAGGGGAGGCTGTGAGTTGGTGCGAGGCATATATTGCCCTGACCATTGTGAGGACCTGCTCTGTATGGGACATCTCCCAGCTGTGGCATGCCACATGTCCCCACCCCCTTTGCACCCTCACTGCCTGCTGGAGGGCAGCAGAGCTGCTCTCAAAGCTCTCAGACCAGTCCTGGAGCCTCCGGGTGAGGGGGGGTTGCTGTGGGAAAGGTCTCTGACCCTCTCCAGACCCGTCCAGCAGCTCTGCTGCTGTATAGACCCCTTGGCTCAGCCAAGGGGGAGCTGCTCCATGGCCACCAAGAGCCTTTTCTCCTTGCAAAGCATGAAGTGCCAACACAGTCAGTGCAGAGGGATTGAGCTCCACCTGATCCCACCAGCTCCCAGTCCCCCTCCACCTCCCCTCCTCATTACACCTGCAGGACAGAGGCTGTGATTTTCCCCTGACCCCGGCCACGGCTGTCACAAGGAATTGCAGGGCTGGCAGCAAACTGCAGATTCAGAGAGACAAAGACTACTTTCCCCTGAAACGAGGGGAAAATTGCTGCATCTGCAAAGATTTCCCAGGCCCTGTCCCCTCCTGTGCACATCTATCTGGAGTGACACCTTCCTTCAAGCACCCTTCATTTCATTCACGCTCACGCAACCATTTGCATTAAGGTGACCCGGCTGGCCACCAGCCCCAGGGGATGTTCCAGGTTTCTTCCCCAGCCCATGGAGTGGGCCTGGAGATGCAAACGACACCTGACTGAATGGGAAGCCACTTGCAGGGACCTCGGTAAGGAGAAAGCCTCAGGCTCAGCCCCTCGGTGTGTGTTAAAAGGAGATGTCAAAGGCAATAAGGGGAGCTTTCGGCAAGCAGAAGGTAGAGGAGTTTGCCCAGTGTTTGTGGCCACAGCCCCGTGGTTTGGGGGCAAAAGGGACAGCCAGGAGCATCAGGATGGTGGCACATGGAGGTGGGACATGCCCATTGCTGAGATCCTTACACGGATACCAAGGACCTGGGCTCAGCCCAAGCCCTCAGCACCCTGCAAGCACACAAGTGACAGGAGGGATGGCTGCTGAACAAAAGTCAGCATCAGTTGGTTTGGAGTTCACAGGGTGAGCAGGGACCAAATTCCTGTGGCTGTTTTGGCTCTCACAGCACCTTCAGCTCCACAACTTTGTGCCCTCCCATCCTGCTGCTCCCCACTGCACTGATGTCCCAGGCTCAGGGGGCACATGGATGGGCTGCTATGGCTGAGGGATCCCTCTGAGCAGAAAAGGTTCCCACAGCAGAGCTGTGCACGGCTGACACTTCACTTCCCACAGCCTCACAAATCCCAACCGGGCTTTAACACGCCAAAATCCTGCAGCTCTGCCCAGGTGTACCATCATCACACCGGGAGCTGTATCCAGCTGTTTTCCAGCCTTCAAGCCATAGAATCACTGCCCTCCTGCTGGCACCGGGAACAGGGAACCAATCCCCTTCCAAAATTATCCCCTCTGCTTGCAACCACAAGATCCTGAGTGGCGGCAGCTTCATGAGTCCCGCGGCATTTTGCTGGCAGGTTGTGTTACCTGGCAACCTGCAGTGGGGAGAGGAGGGAAACTCAGTCAGCGGCACCAGCAACGCTCCAAACCGGGGTGGGGGTCCCCCCAAACTCCCCCAGCACAGCAGCACTGCAACAGCATGCCCAGTCCCCAGCATGGGACCCTGAGGATGCCTCTGCCAAGTGCTCTTGCCCCACCAGGGCCATGGCCCTCATGACCCAGGAATTCCTGTTGTCTGCTCTGTGGCCTCAGGCTCCTGGATCTTCTTGCCAAGACTTTCAGGCAGCTGCAGGACATTCCCCTGCCCTGGTTATTGATGTCCCCTTGAGGACATCCATCAGGCTGGAGGTCCCAGTGTCTCCAAATCACTCCTTCCTAAGGAGAGCAGAAGCTGTGAGACTGGATGGCGCTCATGATGAGTGGAGCTTTACTTGCAAACCTGCTGTGGAGCTGTGACTGAAGCTTGGGAAAGAGCCCCAGGCAGAAATCAAGGCATAGTTGTGTCCCTGGTGCAAAGCTGACCTGAGCTCTCCACACTCTGTACTGGCTCAGGCAGTAGCTCTATGCTCAGTCACCTGTGGGGACTGGGTTTTTGGTGCCCCAATCACACTGCATGAGCAGTCTGAGCCCCTTCATGCCCCCCAAAGCAATCCCCAGCCTTCTCCAAAGACTGGCTGTGCTGGTGATGGGAGGCAGCAGCTCCAGCACACTCACCCTGTGAGGAGGGGAGGACACAACCTCCCAGAGCAAATGGAGGTGGTTGCTCCAGAGAGTGGTGGCAGGAGAGGCTGAGCTCTGCCTGGGACATGCTCTTTGAGGAGGAGGTGCCCTTTACTCCTTCCAAAGTCACTGCTCCTTGCCTGCTCACCAGGCAAGTGCTGCTGTGGGATGGCAGGAGAGCCTGGGTGCTCTCTCCCTTGTTCCGTGACCTCAGCCAGGTATGAATCAGGTGCCCTGTTCTGCTTCCGAGTCAGGGGGACACTGGTTTGCCTTGCTGGTGCAAACTTCAGCCAAGGTACTCCCACCTTCCTGCTGGAGTCCACCCAGTGCTGAAGGCACCCTAGGGCAGCAAAGGTCAGTTCCCTGCTCCCCCCCTCCCAACTCACTGCTTGCCCCAGAGCTTCTCGAGCAGCTAATTTTGCATCCCAGCCGCTGCCCTGCTCTGCTCCACTGCCCCGTCCCTCCCCATCCTCCCCTCCCGTCCAGCCCTGCCGCCCTCAGCCTGGCGCCGGGGCTCTGTCCCAGCCGCCTCCCGGAGCCCAGCGCCGCACTCCTCCGGCTCCCCGAAGGCACGGAGCTGGTGAACTGAATCCCGCTCCCATCCCCTGCTCTCTCTCCTCATCACCCACAGCCTGCCTGCGACCGCTCCCACGCCACGCTCTGCGGATCGGGAAGAGGAGAGGAGACAGGAATGTTGGCGAGCACGCCGGAGCTAGCTCTGTGGGTGAGCATACAGGAGGGCTGGGCTGGGATTCCACTGGAGCTTACAGGAGCTGGGATCGCAGCACCGGCTGCACGGCAAACTCCGGGCATCCCTTGCAACCCACCGTGAACCATAAGCCCCGGGCTGAGTCGCCCAGTCCCGTACGGGTGGTGGGGCTGGATCCATCCTGCCCAGCTCACTCTCGGGGCCATGGGATGCGCAAAGCTGGGGGGAAGGCAGCTCCAGCCGGATGGCACTGCTCGGATTTCTGCCTGGAGGGGCTGTGCACAGAGAGGCAGCTATGCCGGGGAGGGGAGAGCGAGGTTTCTCTCTTGGGGGCTCAGGGGTGCGCAGCCCCTCTCCAGTGAGGCGTGGAAGCCGTTCGGAGGGGCTGACCGGGGAGAAGAGGACGCAGGGAAGGATGTGCGGAAGGGACAAGCCAGGTAGAAGTCCCTTTCCTGCCTCCCTGCGGGTGGCAGGGGACAGAGGAGTGTCAGACCTGGAGGCGAGCGAGTCTCGCGGCTACTCCCCCCACTCTCACCCAGCGCTGGGGTGCGGAGGAAGGGCAGCACTGCCAGCTCTTGGCTCCTTCCCTCGACTCACAGGCTCGCCGGAGAGTCGCTTTCCTCCGGCTCTTCCTAGACACGTTTGCCCACACTCCGCACCCCTTCTTCCCACCCTGCCTGCACCCAGCGTGCCCAGCCGTGCAGCCATGCCTGTGCCCATCCCTGGCAGTACCCAAAGCCAGGTTGGATGGGGATTTGAGCAACCTGGTCCAGTGGAAGGTGTCCCCTGCCCACGGCAGTGGGGTTGGAACGAGATAAGCTTTAAGGTCCCTTCCAACGCGAACCGCTGTGGGATTCTCAGACTCCCTACCTGCTCTGTTGTGCTCGGTGGCCGGGCCACGCCGGGATGGAGGAGCTGGCACACGTGCCACGGGATGTGCAAACAGGCTCGGGCACGTGCCGGATCCCCTGCGTGTCACCGCAGGCTCTGCCGCCGCTTCCCCGCACCCCGCCGCAACGCCGGCCTCCCCCCCAAAAAACAGGGGCGCTCCCGGAGGTTAAGAGTGGGCCAGGGAGCCCCCGAACCGGTAGGGATGGCTCTGGTTGCCGCGGGGAGCTGAGATGCCAAAGCCCTTTTTAAATGGTTATTTAAGCAGTTTAAAGCGTGCAGCGGTTCAGCGGAGGAGTGTGGCAGCCCCGGAGCATCGCCCGCTGCCCGGCCGGGGGCAGCCCCGACGCTGGAGGGGGGGACCAAGGCTGCAGGTTAATAAACAAAATAATTCCGGGCGGGGGGCAGAGGGGGTGCAGCCCCGAAGGCTCCGCACGGGGAGGATCGGGGGGCAGTTCAGCACGCCGGGCTGCACTGGGAGAAAAGCTGGCTGGGATAACCGGGGGGTCGGCGGGACCCCCGGGATGTCTGACCCCCCCACTACCCCCCCGCCCCGTACCTGCGATTTCTCCTGCTGCCCATCCTCAAGTTGCGAGGCTCCTCCCACGGTTTTCCAACGCTCGTTCCCCATCTCGCCGCCAACTTCCAGCCCAAGTAAGTGCCCGGNGCAGCCCCCCGGCCGCCCCAGTCATTCCGGACTAGGACTCGATGCCCCCTCCTCCAGCTCAGGGCTCCGCAGCTGCCCAGATGTGGCAGTACAGCTGGAGGGGCGGCAGCAGGTAAGGCGGGGGCTGGTGGCAGCGGGGCCAGGGGTGCTATGGGGGACCGGAGGGTGAAGGGGGATCTGATGCCTTGGGGATCCGCTCGCCCCCTTTCCAAAGATATGTGCCTTCACCCCCAAGCTGATGGGGCTCAATCCCACCGGTGGGCAGGAATGGGCAGGGTGCTGGGCAGAGAGGGGGGGGGCATCGGCACGCCCCCACCCCCTCCATAACCTTTGTGCCCAAGGGTAGCCGAAGTGCTAGGGGGTTCAGAGCAAAGCCCAGCGCACGGTGGGAAGCTGATGCTGGCTAGGGAGGGAGGAGGCAGCAGATGCCCCCCCCAGCCAGGGGGTCACAGAGATGCCCACTGGATCATTCCTTGCCCAAATCCCAGTGTTGTCAGCCCAAAGCGGTGGTGCTGGCCCTGCGTGCCAGGAGTCCCTCCCGGCCTGATGTGCCGCCACTCCCGAGTGGATGTGGTTTTCCTTCCCATAATTTTGCCGCACCTCCTGTAAATCTTTTATTTGCCTCTTGTCTGACCTGCGGGCAGGAGCATTGCTGAGAGGTTCAGAGGAGCACTGAGAGCAATGATGGCTCAGCCCTGCCTTAATCCATCTGTGGGGAGACTGAGTTCTCTCTCCGTGCTGAGAAGCCCCTGGGGAACCTCCTGGAGGGACCCAGCAGCCCCCCTGAACACTCCCTGTCCTGCAGCATGGAGCTGTCCCCTGGGCAGGCAGCACAATAGGGCTGGGGGTTTCTTCAAACTCCCCCGGGTCTCTGTCCCTGGAGCTCAGCCCCACTTGGGACCTCTCAGTGGCTCCCATGTGGCAGCAGGTAAGGTGTAGGTGTGGCAGGTTGCTTGTGTGTTGGAGGGCAGGGGTCCAGGAAGCTTCTTTCCAGGAGACACAGCCCATTTTGGAAAGGGTTGAGTGTGCACTGGGTTGGCAAACGTTCCAAAAGGGCTCTCTGAAGTGGGGAGGGAATCACAGGCATTGCCTCAGGCAGTCAATACTCGTGTGCATGTGTGTGTGTGTGTCTCTGTGTGTGTGTGTCTGTGTGTGTTGTCTCCTGGCCAGGTGCAAATCCTGCCTTTGACTGCGGTGATGTTGTGTATGGATTTACCGGGCGATGCTCATGGCTGGCAGCCCAGCTCCTTCCCCACGGATGGTTTTCAAGGACTTCCCTTTACAGCTGAGACTGGCCAGCTTGTGCCACCAGTGGGGTGGGTGTTTGACATGCCTGTACCAGCCAGGCTCAGCCCCCGGCTCTGCTCTGGAAGCGGGAGGCCACAGGCACCCGGGAGGCTGTTTTAGCTGAACTCCAAACAATAAAAACTTATCATTAAAAAGAAATGTATCTTGGCTTCATGTGGCCTGGCAGCGCGAGGAGGAGTGATTCAGTGGCTTGTCAGCCCTGGGCGTTAGGCACGCCGAGCTGCACAACTGGACACTCTCCAAGTCCAGCAACTCATTTTCTGCAGATGGAGCCGGGACCGTGCAGCGGGCTGACGGTTAATTTGCAATCCAACATACCTTGACATAACCCACAGCCGAATCACAGAGGTGGTACAGGGTGGGATGCTTGGGAACCTGCTGGCAAGGATGCCCGGGCAGGGCTGGCCCCTTGCAGCCCCTGCCCTGTGTGGAGTGTCCCAGCTGCACCCTGACACAGGGTGCCCACAAGCAGGGTCTGGCTCAGCAGGTCCCAGTGCTCTTCCCAGTTTCCAGTCTCCCAGCAATGCAATGAGCAGGATAGAGGTGCCTGCCTGTTTCTGGGAGCCCGAGGGATGCTCAGGGTGAGCCCTGCCCATGCTTGGGTGGGCCAGGGGATGGCAAGGATGCTGGCCTGGCTCATCCCTGACTCACACCGAGATGTGTCTCCTCGTGTTACCCATCATGGGATCTGGCTGTGGCAGCAGCACTGGGGACACGGTATGGGCGTCCATGACCAGATGAGATCCACGGCCCCACAGCCCTGGATCCAGCCCCATGGGCTGTGCCAGGAGGAATGGGGTGCTCAGGGTGCTCCCAAGGACTTGGGCACACACCATGGTCGGGCACTGATGGGCATGGGCCCCTCCAGGGGTTGACAGGGACTTGGGCTGGGTGGGGAGGGGGTTCTGTCAGCAGCCCAGCCCGGATCGATAGGCAGACGGAGGGGATGATTCATGTCTCAAGCTATGGCCCGAGGGCAAAACCGGGAGAGAGGTTTGATGTGAGGATGCCGGGAGGCTGCAGGTCCTGCTGGGAGCTGCGGCTCCTGGCAGTTTCCCATCCCAGAGCCGGCTCTGCCCACACTGCCCGGGGGTCCTGGCTTGGCCTGGGGGCAGAAAACGACTGAAGAAACACGGGATCAAATCCATGCACTAAAATGAGTATTCTTTTAAAAAAATTCAGGCACTATCTTCTGTCTTGTGGTCCAAGGCAGCGAGTAGAGTTGCAGTGGTGGTGTTGGGCAGGGGTTGGGCTTGGGTCAGGGGACAGGACACTCCAGAGAGTGGGACACCCCAAGACAGGATTCCGTGACACTTTACCCTCCTTGTGGTGTTCAGCCAACACTTGGTTTGCATCTCCGGGGTACCACGGGCCCAGAGCTGGCGAAAGGACCAACATCCCGTGAGTCCAGCCCAGCGAGGGGCTGTGCAAGGCACAAGCACGTCCTGGACACGGAGCAGTGCCGGGGCTGGGGGGAAGGCTGACGGGAGGGGGGACACCGACCCCTCCCCGAGGAGCAGCGTGCGCTTCCCTTGGCAGGGTGCCTCCGGAGGCAGAGCCGTCGCTGCACACGCACGGCGTCAGACATCATCATCATATTAATAATGAAAGGGCAGCTCCTTCAAAGCTCTTCGTCCCCGCGCCGGCGAGAGCTCAGAATGCAGAGGAGGTGCGTGAGCCTCATCCCAAGCAGCCGCGGGGAGAGCGCTGCGGTGCCCGGATGGTCCTTCGCTGGTCCTTCACCAAGCCACTGACCTGGGGGGACAAAAACCCGCCAGGCCCCCGCTGGGTGCTCTCCCTGCTGGGAGTTTGGGTGCCTGGGGTGTCCTTGCCTGGGAGCGGGACAGCCCGCGGTGTCCCCAGCTCCTGTCCCCGTCACTGCCCTGTGCAGGCTCCCCCGTCCGGCAGGGAAAGGCCATTTCGGCTGCCAGAGAAGGAGCTTCTCTCCCAGGGGCTGTGTTCTGCCCATCACTGAGCGACACGACAGGACATCCCTCGCTGTGCAGGGTTTTTTTTTTATTCCACGGGAGGAATCGATGGCTCAGACAATCAGACAAACCACCCGCAAAGAGGTGTTGGGCTGCAGCCAACAGTGGGTCAGTGGCAGCATCTCCAGGGGCATCTCTTCTGCTCATCCCCCTGCAAGACATTTGGGTTTCCAAAAAATCTCCTTTAACACTTCTGTTTTGTCTAGAGCATCCCCAAGCCAGGTCGCTCTTTGTGAGGATCTCAGCAGGATCAGACAGGGGGCTGAGCATCTCTTCTCTCTTCCCTCTCCTCCAAACCCTTTTCTCCATCCTTTGCTCCATTTGGATGGCCGAAGCCAGGAGGGTTTTGCTGCAAATGCCTCGATCTGGGGAGGAAAGAATCAAACCCTCTGTGCCAGGTGGAGCTGGAGCACTCCATGCTCATCCTGTACCCACCCCATGCTCACTCTGTGTCCATATGCTTACCCTGGCACCCCAAGTGTTTCAGAGGGTACTGCAGGAGTGCTCCAGTGGGGTGGGGGGGCTGTTGTGTTCACCCTTTGGCCCTTCCTGCCCAGCTCTTTCTCAGGGTTTTTTTTTTCTCCCTCCAAACACAACAAAACCCCCAAATCCCCTGCAACTGAGAAACCTCTTTTTGTTCCTCCTTTCCCTTTGCTTTCTGCTGTGGCAGAGTATCGATTGGAGCTGATGTGCTGTAATCCGCTGTTTCTGAGAAAAGTTGGCATCTCAGAGTCCCTGGAGGGGCCAGATCCTGCCCCAGCATGAGTCTTGCTCCTCTGCCAGTCTTAGGGCTTAGAGGGAAGGCTGTGTCTCCCTCCCATCCCATTGCAGCCCTGCAAAACCTGCAACTATATACCTGGTGAAGGGGACAGCATGGGCAGCTGATAGGTAGGGAAAGGCTCTGATTTGGAGCAGAGCCAGGTCAAATCCTGCTGGAGTGGATATCCAGAGTGCTGAGCATCTGAGAGAGCCCTCCTGCCCCTCTGGAAGCGCAGGGGGACAGTGGCACAAAGGGACAGGAGTGTTGATAAGTGGAGCTGGTTGGGGGCTCAGCATGAGCTCTCCAGAGAGAAGCAATTCTGCTTCCTGGCATCCAAGGAGGGCTGCAAGGAGTTGGAGCTGTCCCTGGCCTGAGAGGGGCTCATTGTGGGGTGCGTGGCTGCCTCTGCAGGGCAGGACCCTGGCTGGAGATTGCCCTGTGACCCTCCTTCCCCTGCCCCAATCCACCGTGCTGCTGTTCCATCTACACTTAATGATGGCAAATGGGTCAGAGCAATAGAAAGTGAGGGGAAGAAAACCCAGCCAAAAATCTCCAAAAAACCACAGGGAAGATTTTAATTTAAAACCTTTTCCCACATGGAGAGCAGCAGCCTGGGCCATCTGGAGGAGCATATGCAGGTAAGGGGGGGCAGCAGTGCCTCCCCCAGCTCCATCGTTATGGGCAGGCCCTGAAAGGGCTTTGGGCTGATAAAAGCTGTCCCTGAGCGGGGGCAGGCACCCTGATTGCAGCCATCAGCCCTGGGGGAGACCCGGTTTTCCCTCCCAAGCTACCAAGACCTCTGTGTTTAATTGCTGTATTTGCTGGAAAAGTGATGATGAATCCCAAAGCAAACTGCAATAGCGGCCGAGTTTATTGCAAGAGATTAATTTAGCGGTTTAATTGAAACTGCAGGAGCAGGATGGGAAAGCATCGGTGTGGGGGCGGGAGGAGGGGGGTCAGGGCTGGCCCTGCTCAGCACCCACATCCACCCCTAACCCCAGCAATCAATGACACCCAAATTAGCAGATTTACTCCTCAGAGGACTCCTCCATTGGCTGAGCATCACATCCAGCATCCTGAAGCCCCAAGTCTCCTAGCAACTCCCCAGCACTGCCTCTGCCCACCCATTAACCCCTTCCCAAGCTCCCCCCGCACCATGTGGAACACCTGGTGCTTTGAAGGCGTTGCTGCCATGCTGGGTGTGAGCAGGGCTTTATGCAGCAACTAAATTTGCAGGATGCTGGAAGGATGCTTGGGATGCTCAGCCGGGTGGGAGAACCAAGTTGGGCTGGTTAGTCAAGACTCAGAGTCTTTTATTCCATGTGGCACAGAAAATCCTCGGGTTTATACATTGGTGTCATGGTAGTTTGGAAGGTTTTGTCTTCCTGACTCGTGGAGTTGCTGGGAAAGGGTCAGGGAACCCCCAAATCATGGCCAGTCTGTGCAGCTCCCAGCTGGCATTGGCATCAGGAGAGGCACAGCACAAGTCAGCTTCTTCCTCCAGTTTCAACAGTAAATCAATGACACCATTTCTGTGGGAATAGCATGGAAGGGAAATTTTCAAGGAAAATGGCCTTGAAAGCATAAAATCACAGCAGGACACAGTGTGATGCCCAGGTCAGAGCTGGAGGGAGTGAGGCTGCTTTTTGGTTGGGATGTCCAATATTGCCCTGGTTTTGCCTTTAGAGATCAGAAGGCTGGAAAAAGGGCTGGAAAAAATAGTGCGTTTGCTGGTTGAAAAATAACATTTGACATGGAAAAAAACCCAAACAAGTTTTGTTGGGTTTGGGCTTTTTTTTTTTTTTTAAATTGTCTTAATATTTATAGACTGGGAAATGTGTCCAAAGATCACGTGCCATTGAAAAGAATAAATCACTTCTCTCACTTTTATGTGTTTTGTTGGGCTTTATCAGAAACATTGTCATAAAATTTCCAAATTGAAATTTTAAACGGGGGGAGAGAGGAGATATCTGGAGGGTTTGTTCTTGCTTCTGTTTCCTTATTGCCAAATAAAATACAATTAAAGCAACATTTTCTATGCCAGCCAGCGTAGCTAACATCGCTTTTCTGACGGCACTTTTTTCTGTCAGCCAATGAAAATAAATTATGTGGGATTACTAGGGAACATCCAGGCTCCGTGGCTGGAGGGGGATACGGAGCAGCAGGCATTCCAGTTTGAAACAGAGGGATTTTATTCCCGCGGTAAGTGGAAGTCTCCAGGGATGTTACCCACAAAGCTCTCTGCTGCCGCCTGGAGCGATGCTTCGTCTTTCCTTTGCTCTCCCAGTTCCCACCAGTGCTTCCCAGTCTAACCCAGTCCTCCGCACAGCCTCTATAAGGGGTGCCGAATTAACTCAGAACCCCCCTCCCAGGACTTTTGGGGTGCCCCCAGCCGGATGACCGTGGGTCTGGTCCCCCGTGGGGCTCGCTCCCGTGCCGGGGGCTGCCGGCAGCTCCGCTGTGACTGCACCGAAATCCCCGTGGTAATTGGATGAGGCCGCTGGTTTCCATGAGAATATTAAATCAGAGCCCCAGCCCCGATCCCGGGCGACACGCTTGGGAATATAAAGACACGGTAGCTCACGTTATAGAGGAGTTATTTCTCCTGCTTTAAAGTCAAAGGTACCACAACAACTTGTTTGTCACAGAGTATATTGGAGCATCTCTGATTGATGGGAGGGAGAGGGAAGGGGGAGGCCGAGGGGGCTGAGCACTCACAGCTCATCACAGCGATGGTCTCTCGGGGGGCTTCGGAAAAGCAGGCTCAGAAAGCACCTTCTGAGCCTGCTTTTCCCAAGCCCCCTGAGAGCCCTTCAGGAGCACTTTCTGAGTTTGCTGTGCCAAAGCCCTTTGAGAAACAATCACTGTGATGAGTTTCAAGTGCTCAGCCCCTCTCAGGGTAGAGCCTGGGGGGGTGACAGCAGCCACAGACCTTTGTGGCAGAGCCAATGCAGGTGTCCCAGTGCTGCAAAAGTCATGGGGGGGTTTCATGGGCACCATCCTGAGCTCACTTGGGATCAGTACAGGGCGTCACTTAGGAAATGAGGGGCTCCAGCACCCTCCCAGTTATCGGTTTATCTGGGTCTCTGGTTGTGGTGACCATCTGGTGGCATCTGCTGCTGCTCAGCTGTCACCCACCCTCCCGGCGAAGGTGATACTGTGGGCATCTCATGGAAGGAGTACACAGGGGACATGTCCAGAGACCTGGCACAGGGTTAGGGACAGCCATGGCAGGCACTTCCCGTGGCTGCTGCCGGGGTGGAGATGGATGGATGGATGGATGGATGGATGGATGGATGGATGGATGGATGGACGGATGGACGGATGGACATCTCCCCACCCACAGCAGGGAGGCAGGAGAGGACAGACAGACAGGTGTGCCTCCTCAGCCAATGGGGTGTCCTCAGGTGATGGTAACAAGCCCATTAAAGGGGTTTATCAAGGGGGCCAGGGCTGGCAAGAGGCTGCTGGTTTTATCTGAGATGCTGCTTTTGGGCTGGGAGAGCCTAAGCTCCTGCTCATTAATTAGAAAGGCTTCGAGGAGGTTTGTACTGGTTGGCCTCACTCGTGAGCAGCCATAATATGATGAGTGATTAGGGACTTTGAAGCTTTTTAGCGGGTGTCATTAAGCTGCTGATGAGCTCAGGCGGGGAAAGGGCCCTTTTGGCTGTGCCTGCAACCGGCTGGTCCTACTCTGACCCTTCTCTTCCTTCTGTTGTGGTCCCTGACCTCCTGAGCCCGATGAGATGGGTGAAGTGTGTGTTCTGGGGACAGCAATGGCTCGTCTGTCACCCTGTGTCCTTGGGCTGGGTCAGATCTGGTGTCGTTCAGCTCATCAGTGAGATGATGAGCTTGTGGTCATGCATGAGTGAAGCTGAGATGTTACTATTTTCACTGTCTGCCAGGTATTGAGAGAATTTGGGGATGATTAGCTCTGAAAAGGTGACTTCTAAACCGTTTGTGCATCAGGGGAGAGAATGGTGATGTGTGTCCTGGCAATTGCTTTGGGAGAGAGCTTGTTTCCCAGTTATGGGTTTTCCCTGCTTGTCTGGGTGCTGATGGTGAAGCCTTCTTGCTCAGGGGACATCCTCTCAGTTGGCAGTGTCACTGTCCCATCCCACTCATGCCTCCTGATGCCCCCAAGGGTTGTGGCAAGGCAGGGAGCAAAATCTGCTGGATTTTCTCTGCCCTCCCTCATCTCCTCCTGTCTGCCTTGGCAAAACTTCCTTCAGCTCAGCAGCATCCTGCCCCGCCATGGTCTGGTTGGCATCACTAGCGCTGTATTTACAGCAGTGTTAATTAAATACTTTCTGCAATCAGTGCCACACATGACCCTGCTCCCCGAGCCGGGCTGGGCTGTAATGTGCCATCGTCGAGTGAGAACATGACTGCTGCCATCCCAGGGAATTTTTAATAGAGATTTACTCATCCCAGGCCTCTCATTTCTCCATTTTGTGACATTTTGCAAAGTTCACGTTTACAAAATAAGCCGGTGCACACAAGAGAAGCTCCAGCCGTTATTTATACTGCACGTGCCTTTCCCATCAGCGGGGTCTTTGCCCTGTGGTGAGCAGAGTTGGGGGGTGGGCTGGCAGCTTCCCTCTCTCCCCCTCTGCCCAAGGGGCTGCTGCTTTTGACAGGGAGCACCCCATCACCCCAAATGTACCTCCTCACAGAGCTCTGTGTGCTGGGAGAGCAGCAGAGCGTTGTGGCTGTGCCCATTGAAATGTTCATGGCATCGTGCAGCTGAACCTGCCTCCAATCCCCTCTCCAGTCCCAGGGTAAGGGATGGGATGGGATTGGGAACAGGCCAGAGTCTTGGGGCAGGCCAGGTAGGGCTGCTGCGGTTTTGGGCTGTGAATTGGGATGCTGAGCTGCTCTGCTTTTAAAAATAAGCTCATGCTGAAAGCTGGCGGGGAGTGTGGGTGCGGAGGCAGCAGCTGCCAGCAGAATCCCATTAGTGTGCCACAGCCTCCCAGGTCTCAGCTACGGGCAGAAAAGCCCTTTTTGGCAAATCACCTGTGGTCAGCGCTTCCCACTCTTGCAGAGAGAGGCAGAGTGTGTGCCAAAACCCAAGGATGGGGGAAAAGTGTCTGTCCCAGACACAAAGTGGTGCTTAGTGCCTTTCTGGCCTGCTCTGGTTTAACCTGTGCCCAGCCCCTGTGGGTGGTAGGAGCTGGGGCAAACTGCCAAGTGACCAAACCTCATTCTCCTCTTCCTCCTCAGGATGGCACTGGCTATTTTGTCTTCACCAGTGCTATAGCAAGGGCAGCTCACCCCTCCTAGAGAAGGTTCTGCTGGAAACCAAGGTGTGGCCATCACACAGTACCACTCTGTATGCAACTGGAGTCAAGGACACCAGCCCAGTTCCATGGGATGGATGTGGCCACCCTCAGCCTCATGGGTGCTGGAGGCCGGTAAGTGGGTGGTGGCACCCAGTGCCACGCACCCTGTCAAAACCTGGCTGTGCTGCCAGCCTGGAGCTGGGCTGTGGGAGATGGAGGCTGCGGGCTCTGGCACACCTCGTTCCTGCCCCAGTGCCTGCCTTGTCAGGTCTGATCAGGAGGAGGATCAGTCGGCCCTGCTCCTCGCTCTCCAGATTTAATTAACGGGCCTTTCATCTCTACCCTGAAGGAATCTGCTATCTTCTGTCTTCTTAATTAACGTTCATTAAGCAAATCAGAAGAACATTTTCTCCTCTCCGCCTCCATGGCTTTTAACCCTTGCAGGCTTCAAGGTCCCCGCCCTTACACCCCCAGGCTGCTGGGCAGGTTGATGTGTCATGACAGCCTTGGTCACTACAACTCTGCCATGCTTGGACCAAAGTCATGGGGCAGTGGGTGAAGTGTCTCCAGGTACAGAGGACTTCAAGTCAGGTTGGGCTTTGCTACACCAGTGGGGCCGGGGGTAAATGATGGGTAAATCACTCTCAGGACATTCTTGTTCAAGATCACTCATATCCCTGAAAGACAAGGGGTTTCTTCTTTAGCTCTTCATCATGTCCAGGGTTGAAGCTCACTCATGGCAAGGTGATGCATCTGTGCTTGGAAGTTTCAATGCAAGAAGACACCATCCAAACCTGGTAGGAATCACAGTGCAAGAAAGGAATGTCCTGTGGGGCTATTCCTGCCCTTCTCTTGCAGAATAACATTAGGTGTGAGGGGGTTTTTCCCTTACTCTTATTGGGCACTTGTGGGGGACAGGGTTGGACCAAAGGCCTTGGCTGACCTTCCTCCTGCCAAGCCCATCAGGATGGCTGCCAGGACTGGGGAAATATGTGCAGAGATGGGCTCTCCCATCTCCTTAGTTTGCCCTTAGAGATGACCCAAGGAAACCTGACCAGAAGGAATTGCCATGCATGGGAGAGGAGCTGAGCTTTTCCAGCTGGCCTTCAGTCCCAGTCAGCAGCAGCAGCCAATTCCAGAGCAGTGCCAGGCCATGAGCCAGGGCTGAATCCTGCCTGGACCACCCATCCCATGCATGGCAAGTGCAGGGAAACTCTGGGCACGGAAGGAGCAAACTTGTGCCCAGCACTTGGCAAGATGAGGAGCTCACTCAGCCCAGGGTGAAGCCAAATCAGTTTGGGGATGTGCAGCTCCAGCTGCAGCATTCCCACTGCTGAGCACAGCTGTGTCACCACCGATTGCCATCAAGCTCTGGCATCGTGGGCCATCCCCCCATGCTGTGTGGGCTGTGCTGGAGGAGGAGGTGAGGTTGGAATGCTCATCAGCTTTGCCTGAATCCACTGTGCTTCCCATGGGCTTGCACTGAGCCCTGGCTGCGTGGTCTTGTCACTCTAACATGGACCCCCTTGCAGGAGGGGATGGACTGGGCAGGGAAATCATCTCCTCAGTGTGTGTTACATCCCTAGGAGGAGGAGGCAAATCATGACACAAGAGAGCATCTCCTACCCAAAGCTTACAGCCTCAGCAACAAGGGAAAAACAAAACGCATGGAAAGCCTCATCCCTGTAGGATGCAGATTCCCTTAAACCTGGTGGCAGAGATGTGTGGGGCAACTATCGAGCTGAAAACCCTCCTCCTTCTCCCTGGAGGTTGACAGGGGGTTTGCCACTGGCTGCCCACTCCCAGGCAGCTGCTGCACAGCTCCTCGGTGCTGGGAAATTCACCCTTCCCAGCGGAGCTGGCTCTGGCTGTCAGAGCCCGGGTCAATATATGATAATGGAGCTTTGAAACGGCGCTGCTGCGGGAGCCGCTGCCCAGGACTCTGATTCACAGCTCCCCTCCGGTGCTTTCTCCCGCAGTGTGTACGGGGAAGGAGAATGAAATAAATAAGAGTAGAAGGGAAGGGGAGGAAGGGAGCTTAAATTATAAATGAGGGCTAAGTTCCCAGGGCCCCTGTGGGCAGCTCAGTGAAGCAGTGCGGGGATCACAGGCAGCGTTCCCCCGTGCACCCCACTTTGCAAACAAAGCCCCTGTGGAGTGGGGGTCAGGGTCTGGCCAGGGGCATGGCACTGTGCCAGTCTGCCTCTCCCCCTCTCTGCCTTCCTGTCCCCATGGGTCAAATCTGGAGGGTGCCACGGTCCCCAGAAGGATTCCCTCGGCATAAACTATAATTAGCATTAGCTGAGAGCTGTTAATGAGGTCTGGTGATGATCTGGTTTTGGTACCCCATGGAGATGCCTCCACAGGGATGTGCCCTCAGTCTGGTTGAGGGGACTGGGCTGGCCCATGGCAGCACGCAGAGATGGGACCCCCACTCGTGGGNGGGGGGGGGGGGGAGGGAGGGGGGCTGTCACAGCCCCACAACCCAATCAGGTTGGTGTGAGTGGGGGAGCAGTTGGCACCCCCTAAATCAGATAAAATGGTGCTGGGTCTGCTCCAAAGCCTTTCTGTCACCCCTTTTTGATGTTGGGGCTGCAAGAAAAATGGTGAACCCCACCAATTTAAGGAAAAGGCCACACGTGAGGCACATACCATCACAGCTCTTTCCTGGGGCTGAGAAATGGAGGAGCTCAGCTCCATCCGTGCAGCTGGAGGTGCAAATCCTCCTTCTCCAAAGCAAGGGGCCCAGGATGTATCCCACTGGAGGGTCCCGTCCTGCCCATCCCCACAGCCTGGGGACCAGAATGGCCTGAGGGGATACCAAACCCCACAGCTCTGGCTCACACACAGATATTTCGACATTCCCAGCAGCTTCCACAAGATGGACCTCGGAGCGAGAGGAGGCGCCGGGCAGGGGGACCCGTCCCATCCCACCCCGTCCCATCCCATCCCATCCCATCCCGTCCCGTCCTGCCTGCTCCCGCCTTGCCATCCGGAGGGAGGCTCAGAGTCCAGCCAGGCGAGCCCCGGCATGGCTCGGCCTCCCGGGCTCTGCCTGCTGGCCCTGCTGGCGCTGGGGCTGGGGTCGGGGGGCGCTGCCGCCTGCTGGGACCCCCGGGGGCAGCCCCGCCGCTGCATGCCCGTCTTCGAGAACGCCGCCTTCGGCCGGGCCGCCCAAGCCACCAACACGTGCGGGTCGCCCCCGGAGGACTATTGCCTGCAGATGGGTGCCCGCCACGCCAGCGCCCTGTGCCACCGCTGCGATGCCACCGACCCCCGGCTCCACCACAACGCCTCGTTCCTCACCGACTTCCACAGCCAGGAGGAGAGCACCTGGTGGCAGAGCCAGTCCATGGCCTTCGGCATCCAGCACCCCAACTCCGTCAACATCACCCTCCACCTGGGTGAGTGCCAGGGGTAGCTCCGGTGATGCTGGTGAGGGGCACTGGCTGTGGGTGCATCGAGATCTGGGTGCAAAGATGGGAGGGAGGGCGGTGGATGCTCCTGCTGCTGGTGTTAAGAATAGGACCCTCCCCAGGTCTTTTAGGGGGTGCCCTCTGCAAAGCACTGAAAGGACTCAAGGAGGGTCTGCCCTGTCCATCAGCCCAGCCCTGGTCCTCTGTGGGGTGAGGATTCCAGCGGCTGTGTCTGTGCTGCTTCCCAACCTCCCATTCCCGGGCTGCCTGCTCTCCCTTTCACCTCAGGCTGCTTTTTACTGGTTGTGGAGGTCTGCAGAGCAGGAGGCAGGTGAATCCTGCCCCTGGGAGAGCCTTTGCCCAGGCAGTGTATGCACCATGGGTGTCAAGCCCCTGCTGTTTCACCCCCGTGCGTTGCTGAGGGTGCCCAGCATGTCTCGGGGTGCAGAGCTCCGCACACATCGTGCAGTCCCAGTAGGTTTCCCCAGCTGGGATCCGCCCCTCTGTGTTTTAAATACTGTGCAAGCTGCCTGCTTGGAGGGTACTTAAACCCACGGGGCATGCCTGGCATTTTAAAAAGGTTTTATAACATTTTCCTGCCATCTAAACTATCCTGGCTGTTGGCCAGCGCTGTAAAAATCTTCATTCTCTGCAGTCTCCTGCCATCTGCATGCCGAAGGGGGGTAGTGGAGGGGCTGCGGCTGGAGCTGGTTAGGGGACAGCTCAGTGTTGGTGTGGCCCAGAGCCGTGCTGGTGGGACCCTGGCTGGGGTCGGGCTGGCGGTGGAGGGTCCGTGCCTGCCCCGGCAGTGACACGGGAACTGCCCGGCTGGGAGGAGGTCGCCACTTTCCCAGCCCCCTGCGAGCCGCAGGACATCTGGTCCTGTCCCCGGGCCGGGGCTGGGCTCCCTGCAGGGCATGAGAAGCGATGCCGGAGGAGCCTGCCATCCCTGCTCCCAACTCCTGCCATCCCTGCTCCCAACTCCTGCCATCCCTGCCCGGGGTTGTCAGATTGCCCCGAATCTGTCTGTGTGTGATCTGGGGCACAGACCACCCCAGTGCAGCCAGTGTGGCTGAGAAAGCTGCCGCTGGGTGAGTTTGTGGCCACCAGCCCCACCTCAGCACAGCGACATGTGCGGGTTCCACATGACCCAGGGCTTGCTTCCTAGTCTCTGCCCTTCTTCCAGCTCTTCCCTGGCTCCTCTGTGGTCCCTGTTGGACCCTCGAGTTTCCCAGGGAGTCCAGTCACTGTGCCCACTCTGCTGTGTCTGTGTTAACACAGCTAAGGCTATAGCATTGCACTGGTCTTCCAGCCTGGTCTCTGTGGCCCTTTCTGAGCTGGAGCATCCTCTGCAAACATACTCTTCTTCCTGCAGGGCTCCTATATCTTGCTGTGCTAAGAAATGCCATTTTGGTGCTTGGCATGTCACACTCTGACTTTCCCAGAGCTGCCAGGCCCTGTTCCTGTCCCAGCTGATGACCTTTTTATTGCTGCCTTAATGCTTTCACTTGGGTCAGGGAGGAAAAGTCCAACTGGTCCTGGCAGCCTCCCAGGATGAGTTCTTGCTCCTGAGCTCCACCGAGTAATTGGGTGTTTTAACCCACGTAGCGTGTCCCCCCAGCCTGCTTGCCTTGCTCAGTCACACGTCGTGTAGGTTCTCCAGCGGGGTTACCTGGGGAGCTTATTAAACAAGATATGGAATGAGTTGGACAAGACCTGTGTTTACCTGAATGCAGTTGATTGGCGTTAATTAGATTATCCCCCTTTAAGTCTCTCTTCCCTGTGAGAATTCAGCCATGCCATTACAGTGCATCAGACTTGGAGCAGGTCGATCATCCCAAGTGTTCGTGGCTCCTGAATTTACCCTGTCAGACGTCAGGGAGGAACCTAAAATATCCACGGCTTGCAAAGGCAAGAGACGCTGGGGCTCCTCAGGAAGCTCTCTGAATGCCAGTGGCTCATTTTGGAGTGTCTAGATCAGGCAATATCCGTGTCTGTGACTCTGACTCTGATTTTCCTGTGGGACAGGAGCCCGGGGCTGAGGTTTGGTGGGGCTGGAGGTGGCTGGGGACATGGAGGTGACGTGACTGTTCCACATGCTCCTCTCTCTTCTCCAAAACCCTCTTAGGGCCTCCAGTGTGGTACAAGCTGCAGTTCAGGCTCTGCAGGAGGCAGGTGAACACTTTGTTCAGGTGACAGCACAGCTGGAAGAGCACCCAGGGGTCCTGGTACTGCCCATGCTCTGTCCCAGCATCCCTATCCTGCAGCCCACCTGTCTTTGGGACACACCACACCTTCCTGAGCAGCAAAGGGAAGACCACCAGCCTGGGTTATTTTCTGGATCTTTTTTGTTTTATAAACAGAAACTGGTTGACTGAAAAACCTGTCTGGAAAAAGCACACACTCCTTCAAGATGATTCCTCAGGGAACTGAATCTCCTTCATCCCAGCTGGAGGCACCGAAGTGGGGCTCCCCCAGCCTGACTGCCCCCTCCCCTCAAGTGGGGCCGCTTGGGGCAGAGGCTGTTTATTGACACAGCACTGAGCTCCCTTCCTCTCCCAGAGGAAACTGCTCTGGGAGGTGATGGCCCTGACCTCGCTGTTTTGGTAGACATCCCCCCTGGGACCCTGCTGTCTGGGAACTGGCGCCTGCCAGGCATCCCCCCATGCAGAGGGTGCAGGATGAGGGCACCCCTGCTGTCACCAGCCTGGAGGGGTCACAGAGGGAGGGGAGAGGCACAGGGGTGCGTGGTTATGATGGGGCAGCCCGGCTGCAGCCCCTTCTTGGCCCTCGTCACCTCCGGGTGGGCTGGAAGTGGCTCTGTCCCAAGCTCCAGGCACTGGGCCGGGTGCTCCCTGCATCCCTGATGGGATGCAGCTGCTTTTCCCAGCGCTGGTAGCCGGCTGCCTCGGCTCCCCCGCAGCAGTCACAGCACATACGCGACAGTATTCATATGGGCCCAATTAAAGGCTTGTTTTCCTAGTCCCGGAATAACCCCTCTAACATTCCCAACTCATTATCTTTTCAAATAAAGCCAAAACCTTGCAGCTAATTGTTTTGTGCTGTCAGGAGTGGTGCTGTTATGGAGCAATCCAGGCTTTGAGCTGGTCCTTCATCTCTGGCAATTAAATGGGTCTGATGTTCACTTTGGTGTTTTCTCTTCTCCTTTCTGCTAATTCTTTCAAGTGCTTTCAGAGCTCGCTGGCCACCCCAGGGACTGGTGGCCTCTCTTTGTCTTCATCCCAGCAAAGATGGCAGTGATGCTGGGGCCTGGCACACAGTTCCCTGGGAATCCCTGGGAAGGGATTGGCCTTGACCCTTTCTACTCTCTATCCCTGTGGCATCACTGCCCTGTGGATGCTCTCAGTGCTGTGAGCCTGACTCTCCTCCCTGCTGCTGGATAAGACCCTGGATTTGCAGTGGCTCCTTGCCTGCGCAACCCACCCAGTGCACCCACACAAGGGTTGGGTGCTACACTGGGGTGAGAGTCAGTTTGGAGCTGTGTAGGTTTGGGCTGCAATGTGGAGGAGCTGCTTTAGGGCAGCTGGATGGTGCTTTCACCTCTCCTGGGCTGTGGTGTGGAGAGGGGGACAGCGGGATGCTGGCAGCTCTGCAGGATGGAGCACTGGGATAATTTAGGCTGTGGTGCCCATCGGGAGGGCACACAGCACAGTGGGTCTGCCCACAGGCAAAGCCTACGAGATCACCTACGTGCGGCTGAAGTTTCACACCAGCCGCCCCGAGAGCTTCGCCATCTACAAGCGCAGCCACGCCGAGGGGCCCTGGGTGCCCTTCCAGTACTACAGCGCCTCCTGCGAGAAGACCTACGGGAAGCGGCCGCGGCACTACCTGAAGCCGGGGGAGGATGAGCAGGTGGCCTTCTGCACTGACGAGTTCAGCGACATCTCCCCGCTGAGCGGGGGCAACGTGGCCTTCTCCACCCTCGAGGGACGGCCCAGCGCCTACAATTTTGATGGAAGCCCCGCACTGCAGGTACTGCCAGGGTGGGAGGGGGTGGGTGCAGGACCCTTGTATGAAAAGGTGCAGGATGCAATCCAGTAGGGGTGGGAGCTGGTGGCCCAGATCCCTCGACACGGTGCATTTCTCGTGTCCCCTGCAGGAGTGGGTGACGGTCACTGACCTGCTTATCTCCTTGAACCGGCTCAACACGTTTGGGGATGACATCTTCAAGGACCCCAAGGTGCTGCAGTCATACTATTACGCTATCTCCGACTTCTCCGTCGGTGGCAGGTGAGAGGCAGCCAGACCGGTGCGAGAGCAAGAGTATGGGGATGTTCTTGGGGCTGTGGGGCTGCAGCAACTGCCCCTCACCAGTCTTGTTTGAATTGTGGGTTTGGGAAAATGGCCCAGATGTGGCTTCCTCCTTGTGTAAACCAGAGCTAGAAACGCAGAGGTGGGTGATTAAACCTGGAGCCTCCCAAGCTGTACAGAAAGGTGGTCTTTTCTCCGCAAGCCCTCTCCATGTTCCGCCAGCTGTATTTGCTTTGTCCCCTCCCAGCCCAATGGCTCTTAATGACTGGGGCTTGTGTTGCTCCTCCTGTGACTCTGCTGGTCCCTGGGCATGGCAAAAAGGGGGTCCTGAGGTTTTAGTGGAGCCATGACCTGAGCCTGCAGAGGCTGGTGGGAGGGCTTGGAATCAGCATGGACACAGTCAGAGAAGCTGGAGCAGCTGCCAATGGGAAGTGGGAGCTGATGTGGGATGGAGGTGCAGCTGGCACCCCCTCAGTGCTGCTTGTGGGCTGTGCTTCACATGCCCTTCCCTGGCTGGGAGGAGTGGGAAATTTCTTCACCCTGGAGAGAGCTGCCTGCCCTGGGCAGCAGGGCTGGGACTGCTCCCAGCCAGCAGGCTGTCCTGGAGCTGCTGTCCCAACCCCAGGGTCAGCAGCTGGAGCTGGTTAGCATGGGCCACCCTCAGTGTGTGACCTGCCAGCTGGCCAGGCTGGGAGCACCTCAAGGAGACGATGGGCAGCCTCAACACCAGCACAGCCTTGAGCTGCTTTCACCCCACAGCTGGCCTGGCAGGGTCATGCACTGCCCAGCCTGGGCACTGTCCCACTGCCACTGCTGCCCATGCTGGTGCACAGAGTGACTCCCCCACACTGGGGTTTTGCTGCAGGTGCAAATGCAATGGCCACGCCAGCGAGTGCTCCCCGGACAAGGCCGGGCAGCTGGTCTGTGTGTGCCAGCACCACACAGCCGGCGTCGACTGCGAGCGCTGCCAGCCCTTCTACCAGGACCGGCCCTGGGCACGCGGCACCGCCGAGGCTGCCAATGAGTGTCTCCGTGAGTATCTCCCAGGTTGTGTCCGTGGTCACGGCGTGTGGCCATGCTGAGGCTGGATTGGATCATCCAGCAGCTCCTGCACAGGAAGAAAGCAACTGCTCTGTTTTTTAAGGAATGAAGGGAGGGTTTGCAGCCCAGGGTTTCCCTTCAGAGCATCACCCTGAGGATTCCCTGTTCCCTTACCCCATGGATGCAGCCATCTACTCCATGCATGGTGCTGCACCCACCTCTGTTTCCAGTGGCAGAGGCATTGCTGGAAGCTCACACCACTGAGCCAAGCAGCCCCTCTGGCTGACACAAGCCCACAGGAGGTTGCTGTAACCCCCCTCTCCTGCCTCCCCCTCAGCTTGCAACTGCAGCGGCCGCTCCGAGGAGTGTTTCTACGACCGGGAGCTGTACCGGCACAGCGGGCACGGTGGCCACTGCCGCAACTGCCGCGACAACACGGCCGGGCCCCGCTGCGAGCGCTGCCGCCCCAACCACTACCGCTGGGAGCCACAGGCAGCCTGCCAGCCCTGCCACTGCCACCCCGCAGGTACGTGGGGCTCTGCCCAGCTGGGCTCCAGCTGCAAAACCTCTGTCCCAGCTGGATGGTTTTGGTGGGTTCTCCCTTGCTTGGGGTTTTCGCATCTCTGCCCAGCGTGGGTCTCTCCCTGGCTGGGGTTGAGCCTTCAGGGCTGGCCGGGCTCCCCACAGGCTCCCTGCAGCCCCAGTGTGATAACTCGGGGACCTGCCTCTGCAAAGCCAACGTGACGGGCTGGAAGTGTGAGCGCTGCAAGGACGGCTACCACAGCCTCAGTGAAGGTGGCTGCAGGTGAGGAGGGGCCTGGCCCTGGGCAGGAGCAGAGGGATGGAACCAGGGCTCACCTCTTGCCTTTGTCTCACCCCATCCAGACCCTGTACCTGCGACCCAGCGGGCAGCGTTGGCACCTGTGACCCCAACACAGGGCACTGCACCTGCAAGGAAAGGGTGGAGGGGCACTTGTGCAACAGGTAAGCACCACAGCCCTGAGATGGGGACAGGACTACTGTCTCTTTCCAGTCTGGGATCACTGACAGGACTTGATGGCAAGACTGTGAGGCTGCACCCCTCTGGACCACTGGGACCGGGCACACAAAGAGCTGCCACCAGTGTCCCATCCTGGGTGCCCTGCAGTTCTGCCTGCCCTGTGCCAGCTGCTCCCATTTCCATCCTGTGCCCAGGTGCCAGCTGGGCTGGTTTAACCTGCAGCCCCACAACCCCATTGGTTGCACCAGCTGCTTCTGCTACGGCCACTCCACTGCCTGCACAGCAGCCGATGGCTACGAGGAGATCCACATCCGCTCTGACTTCAGCCAAGGTACTGACCCCCCAGCCCCGGGTGAAATACAAGGCACAGCTGTGCCAACTCCAGCCAAAAAAGTTTGGGAAGGGTAGGGCTGAGCATCCCTCTCTGGGGCTGAGCATTCCCCTCTGGGGTTAACTGGTGGTGATGGCTGGTGGGGGTTTTCTTTGGTTTGCCCCTATTTTAAGGTTAAACCTCTGCTTTTGCCCCCAGCTCCATGGGGATGGGCTCTTCCTGGCTTCCCGTGGCATGCCTCCATGCCAACCTGTTCCTGGGGCTGTGCATGGCTCAGGGAGGGCTATGGGACTAGGCATTGCTGTCCCACAATCCCAGGGACTGTGGAAGCACTAGAAATCAGCTCAGAAGGTTAAAATCTCAAAGGATGGAGCCTGTTGTGAACTTTCCCCCTTGTTCCCTCCTCTCCCCACTCTCGGCCGGGATGTGGCAGAGTGGCCGAGAAAGCAGGATGGGCTGCTTTTCCCCGGCTGCAGCCAGGGCTGTGGCGGCAGGGCTTGGATGTGTGCGGGATGCTCGGGGAAACCCTGCCATCTGCCGCGCATCCCGGCGTGTGCAGCCCTGCTGCGGGGACACCGCAGCTCCCACCGCAAATCCCCGCTCAACGGGTTCCCTCCCTGAACCCCGCAGGGACGGGCACCCACATCAGGCACTCCCTCCTCTGCCTCGCCTGTTCCCCGACGAGCAGATGGACACGAACGCGCCAGGCACGGGTTGATTCTGATTGCAATTAAACCGCGCTGCCAATTGCTGTACTGCTGGAATGTCTTCCATGGCCTTGAAACGGAGCCAGGCTTTAAACAGAGTCGTTTTTTCCGCCCTTCACGCAGCCAGTTTGGGGCTGCTCCTTTTGGGACGGGTTTGGCAAAAGCTGGGGCTGAGATGCAACCATGACACCCTCCTAAAGACCCACTCCCCAATATACAGTGGAGTCGTATCAGATGGAATTTTCCTGTACTGGGTGAAAGAGTCCAAAACTGGGGATGATTTGACAACTGAGCACAGCCCACTTGAGAGCTGGGAAGGGATTTCCAACTGTTTGTCCTGCAGGGCTGGAAGAAATAACTAACCCTAGGAAATGGGGGGGAGTGTAACTGGTTTCTGAAGGAAGCCAACTTAATGCAATTATGCCCCATCTCTCCCTGGGCTTCTCCAAAGTCTCTCCCCAGGCTTCCTGCACTTTCCAGCCCACAGTAATGTTTGAAATGCAGCAGAGGCAGGGAGGCAAAAGTTTAAAGATAATAATTTCCTCCAAACCTAAGAAAATAAACAGATTGGGGGTGGATAGGGCCACTGTCCAGTGCATGAGAGCAGAGCCTGAGTGGAACAGGCTGGCCCCTTCCAAGACCCTGGACAGCCTTGGGAGGAGGGACAGAGCCCCTGAAAGCAGCACCCCACTGGTGCAGGGCTGCAGGGACCCACTGTTCCCTTTGCTGTGCATTGTCACTGTGTGCTGTCACACAGGGCTGGAGGGCTGGGCTGCCACAGCTCCAGGCACCACAGACCTGCCTCTGCGCTGGGCTGCTGGGAAGATCATCACCGAGTGGGATGGAGAGGAGCCAGTGGATTTTCTTGCACCAGGTACTGTGTGTGGTGGGTCCCTGGGGTGCTGCTTTGCTGTGAGGACCCCCCAGTGCTCTCGTGGGATATCCCACTGCTATACTGGTGCATGAGGCACTGGGCTCCATCCCAGAGCTGAGGTGTTTCAACATCACAAGGCAGTGGGGTGGTTTGAAACGGTGGACCAGGACGCTGGGAGGGCAGTTTGGAGCTGGCACTGCTCAAGGAGGGTGCTGTGGCTCCAGATGATGCTGGTGGGAATAGAACTTTCACCAGCAGCCCTGGCAGAGCTGACTCCTTCATGTCCTACAGACTTTTCTCCTCTCTCCTCTCGCAGAGAAGTTTCTGAAGAACCAGCGCCTCAGTTATGGGCAGCTCCTGTCCCTGCTGTTGGGAGTGGAGAACAGGACGGGGACAGAGGCTGGGGTGCCTCTGCTCCAAGTCCAGCTGGTTCTGGAGGGTGAGGGGATGGAGATCACCATGTCCAGCAGCAAGAGCCAGCCCCAGCATGGGAAGCAAGTTGTCACCTTCAGGTACCTCTCACAGTGCTCTGGAGAGCCTCAGTGGGGTTTAGGGCAGAGCATGTCTGATCAGTCTGGGCTGCCCTTTGCTATGGGGTTCAGACCCACTCTCAGCCCTCCTTGGGAATTTAACTGTGCCCCCACTGCTGTGCCTGGGGTTTAGTCAGGGAGCCAAGCTGTCCTGCAGCACATGGCTCTCAGCCTGGCCCTGTCCTTCCTCCCATGCTCCTTCTCCAACAGGCTGCACGAGGCAGAGGAGGGTGCAGAGCCTTTGCTGTTGGCCTTCAGCTTCCAGCGCCTGCTCTCCAACCTGACCGCCCTCCGGCTCCGCGTGAGCCACAGCCCCATGCGAGGTGGGTGGCTGCACGCAGGATCCCCACAGGGACCAAGCTGGGATGGGGCCAGGGACACCAAAGAAGCATCAGGTTCTCAGAGACAAGAGGAGTGTCTCTGGAGTGTGTTGGAGCAGGGGCTGGTTCCACTCTGTGAACACCCCCAGCCTCTCCAAGAGGTGTTTTGGGGTCTCCTATGCCTGTCTGGAGCATTTCCAGGCAGGAAGCAGAGAGCAGAGCAGGGGATGTGCCGTTCCCATTCTCAGGCTGCTCTCCCCTTTCACAGGCAGGCTGTCCCTGAGCGAGGTCCAGCTCACATCTGCTAGCCCTGGGCCAGGGACACGGGCGGGCTGGGTGGAGGAGTGCACGTGTCCCACGGGCTACGCCGGGCAGTTCTGCCAGTCCTGTGCCCCTGGATTCAAGCGGGAGATCCCCTTCGGTGGCCCCTTCGTCAGCTGCGTGCCCTGTACCTGCAACCAGCACGGGGACTGCCACCCCCTCACAGGTCTGCACCCCCTGGCCCCTCCACCTGCCCCGTGGCTACGTGCGTGGGTGATAAATCCGTGCCTTCGCTTGTTCTGAGGGATGCTGGAAACCGTCGGTGAGGTTGAGCTACCCAAAATTTGCAGGCTGAATTGCTTGGCTGGTTGTAGGGACCGGGTTCATAACTGCAAAGATGGGGATAATTAATGAAGTGCAATAATGGTGGTGATTTATAATTAGAGGGGCATTTTTCATGGCACTTTAAGGAGGAGAAGGGAAGGTTGCTGGTTCTCAGAGTTGTGGGGGAGCAGGGGTCAAAGCAGCAGAAAGGCAGAGGATTTTGCCAGTCTGGGTCTCACAGAAAAAGGTGAAGCAAACTTCTTTGGGGCAATATGGCATGTCTGGGGTGGTTCATGGGGTGTTGGCACTCACCTCTGCTGCCAGACAAAGTGTCTGAACGGCTTTGGGTGTGCAATAGGGCAGGATTGCAAAATGCTGCCATGGAGCTTGAGGTAACTGTGAATCCAACACCACACTTGCTGCTGTCAGCCCCAGGGAAATGCAGACCAGAGCCCTGTGGGGCTCATGAGGTGCTGCCTTGCTCTCCATCCACCCCTGCAGACAACAGAAGTTCCAATCAGTGCTGGAAAGAGCTTGGAAATACAACGAGGCATTTGTTGCCTGGAGACCCCGGATGGAGGGGAGCCCCTGGGGTTCCTAGCTGGCTGGTTCCCCTCAGTGGGGAGCAACAGTAGTGTATGGCTGAGATGGAGAGGGCTGGAAAAGGCAGAGTGGCCCTGCTCTGCCAGGGGAAACGTGGTGGCAGCTCTGCAAACCCGCCCTCATCTCACAGAGCTGGGGCTGGCGCCGCTGCACAATCCCCAGGGATGGGGCCAAGTTTTTGATGTCCTGGCCTGGGCGCTGCCAGCCCGCGCACTTCCTTTAGTTTATTTTTCCATGTCTTCCTGCCACCCGCTTTCCCTTTCTTTTCCTTTGTCTGACTGCCTGGAGGTGGGGAAAATGGAAAAACACCCGTTCCCTCCTGAACAACATTCATGGTATGATCCAATCCCAAAGATTGTGGGGGAAAATCTTCCCCATGACTCCTTCCCTCTCTCCAGTAAAGCAGAGCGTCTGCCTGGAGGTGAGGGGGTTCCTTGAGCACCCTTCCTCGTCTTCCTCCTCCTTCTCCTCCTCACAGCCGATTTCGGAAGGCTGACTCACCGGCTCGGCTTGCTCTGGAGGAGATGCTCCCCAGTGGGTGCCGGGCCGGCTGCTTGTGTTTTCCATGACAGGCTGGAAAGGACGCGCCTCGTTGCTGAGAAATGTGTTGTTGATTATGGCAGGCGCCGGCAGCCTCCACACACACGCTGATGGTGCTGCCTGTGCCAGCTCTGCCTCATCCCCACGCCACCGTGTCCCCCGTGTCCTCTCCAAAACCTTGAGCGAGGACAAGGCAGGGAGGGAAAATGTTCCAAGTAGTGGTTGGAGATGTGCAATCCCAGTGTGGTGCCTTGGCTGGAGCTGAGCATCCTTCTTGGCACCCAGTGTGCCATGCTCAGCGCTGGGCTCTCCATCCCTCGCTGTTTTTCAGGGCTGGGTTTTTGCAGACCCTCAGCTCCTTTTTCTCCCTGCAGGGCACTGCCAATGCCTGCACAATACAGAGGGGCCCTCCTGTGAGCGCTGCAGCCCTGGATTTTATGGCAACCCCTTCATAGGGCGCTTTGATGACTGCAAGCCATGCCCTTGCCCTGGCCACTCACCTTGCACTGAGGTGCCCAGCAGTGGGGAGGTGGTCTGCACCCACTGCCCCCCAGGGCAGAGAGGTGAGGCTGAGGGTGGATGGGCAGAGGGGCTGTGGGCAGCACTGACATGTCCAGATCCTCCCCATCTTTTCACCGTCCTCAGGAAAACGCTGTGAGCTCTGTGATGACGGGTTTTTCGGGGACCCCCTGGGGCAGAGGGGCCCTGTGCATCCCTGTGAACCCTGCCAGTGTCATGGGAACGTGGATCTCAATGCTGTGGGGAACTGTGACCCCGTGTCTGGCCGATGCCTGCGCTGTCTGTACAACACGATGGGCGAGCACTGCGAGAAGTGCCGGCCAGGCTTCTACGGGGACGCGCTGGCTCCCAGCCCTGCTGGGAAGTGTGCACGTACGTACAGCCCTGGGGACAGCTCAGCTGCAGCCAAAATCCTCCCAGCAGAGGGTGGAAGGGGGACACCCAGCAAGTTTAGGGGGTGATGGACAGTCCAAGTTAGCCCCAAATGCTCCAGAAAGCATTTGGCTGCTTTCTTCACTGCCATCCTTCCCTGGAGATCCTTTGGTCTGCAGGGGCTCAGCCTCTCAAAGCCCTGTTTGATGGGGGGCTGTGGGTGCTGTAGGGGAGGCTCAGCCCTGGTGTCTCACTCCCACAGTCCCACCCACCAGTGCCCTCCTGGGCTGTAGGTGCTATTTTGTCTCCCATAGCTTGTGATTGCAACCCCAGTGGCTCAGACCCAGGGCTGGAGGGCTGTGATCCCACCACGGGCCAGTGCCGCTGCCTCCCACACGTGACAGGCAGAGCCTGCGGGCACTGCCAGCCTGGCTACTACGGCCTGGAGCCTGCCGTGGGGTGCAAGAGGTATGTGGGGCACAGCATGGAGCTGCCAGGGACAGGGTGGCCCTGCTCTTTTCATCCATTACCTGCTCATGCCCTCCCACTTCTCATGCCAGCTGTGAGTGCCACCCGACAGGGTCGCGTGACAGCGAGTGCCACGCACTGACGGGGCAGTGCTCCTGCCAGCCAGGTGTCACAGGGAAGCAATGTGACCGGTGCCACCACGGCTTCTTCGGCTTCTCTGCCAGGGGCTGCCGAGGTAATGGGGTTGGGTAGTGTGTCTCGGTCCCTAAAGCAGGGCTGGCAGCCACTTTACACCATGACACCTTTCTGTCACCATTGCAGCCTGCAACTGCTCCCCACTGGGCTCCATCACCCCGCAGTGCCACGAGAACAGCACCTGCCTCTGCCGCCCTGGCTTTGTGGGCTACAAGTGTGACAGGTGCCAGGCCAACTTCTTCCTCGACCCACTGAGCTCCCACTGCCAGCAGTGTCCTGCCTGCTATGGGCTGGTGAAGGACAAGGTACAGCCCGTGCACTGCGGAGGCAGGCACAGCACCCCAAGCCCTGCACTACCTTACTGTCCCCTCATGTCCCCCTGTGTCCTGCTCACAGGCTGACCAGCTGAAGGCCAGGCTGCAGGAGATGGAGGAATGGCTGCAGAAACCAGGCTGTGATGCACACCCAGGCCAGTCTCCCATGCTGGGGGATGTGGCCCGGGGAGATGAGCTGCCCAGCCCACACCTCCTGCAAGGTACAAGGGACAACCCCTTTCTTCATCTGCAAGGATTTGGGGGCCTTCTCTTCCCTCCACTGTGGGGGAGTCCCATATGACCATGTGACATGCTGGATTGGTGCAAGGAGATCTCAAGTCAGGGTGGGCTCAGAGTGGGTGATGGGGTGACCCAGAGGGGAGAGCAGCAGGGAGGGATATGCCTTTTTTGCATAGGACAGAGCACTGCAGGAAGTGCATGCATGAGATTCTGGAGCAGGTGGTGATGGGCATTACTGAGGGCTGACCACCAACACATGGGTGCCCTTTGGGTGCTGCATCCCCTTTCCTTAATAGGTGGGAGGAAGGACATGGGGCAGCCCCACAGGCAAGCAGGGAGCCCCAAGCATCTCCATGGGCAACAAGCTGCTTGTGCTGCCCACAGGTGCCTGGACCACCCTGTTGGCACAGGTGGGGCGGCTGGCAGGGGCACTGAGCACCGCACAAGGCCGTCTCACCAATGTCAGCCAGGCCACCAACTGCTCTGGCCACGGACGCCCCAAGACCTGCATCTTGCTGTCGGAGATTGGGACCGTGCTGCAGTCGGCACAGCAGGAGATCCTCCACACTGCAGACACTCTGGCTACCACAGTGAGGGCTCTCAGTTGCCCTGGGCTCCTGGGAGGCTGGTGACAATCCTGGGGGGCAGTGGGATGTGCCCCCCAGGACTGATGGGGTGGGATGTGAGCAGGAAAGGTTCAGGTCCAAGTGGGCATAGCCCCCCTTGCAGCTGAGTCAAGAGGAGCTATTCTCCTTGCTCCAGCCCTTTGGGAGGTTCTTGGTGCTGGGCTGAGACTTGGTGATGGGTTCAGGGGTCCCTGCTCCCTGCTAGGGTCTCACTGCTGCTGTTTGCATTTCAAGGAGATTCCCCAGGAAATCCCTCAGCAGCCCACAAACTGGAGCCACTGGGCACTGGAGGCACGGGCTCTGTCCAAGAGGTATGGCCACAACAGGCAGAGGAGGTGGCTGCGCAGCTGGGAGTGCAGGGAGCCTGCTCCTTTCCCAGGAGGCCAATCCTAATACCGTATCTCTGAATGTCCTTGTCCCTGCAGACATGAGGAGGCTGTTGCAGAGGTGGAAGCAGTGGTCAGGAGAGCACTGAGTACCTCCGATGCCAGCTCCGAGCTCCTGCTGAGTCTGCTGGAAGGGAACATGACGTGGGATGCGCAGCGTGAGCTGGAGGCTGGGTGAGGGGCTGGCTGGGCACCACAGGCCCTTGCCTCTGGCCAGGTCCCTGTTACAGGACTTGACCACAGTGATTTGGCATCTGCACAAAAGGGATATGCTAAATCCCATGAAAATCACTGCACCACAGTGTTGCAAAGTGGAAAGACTGGGCGCCCCATGCTGGGGGTGTTTCAGGGAAAGCCCCCAGCCTTTCCCACTATGTCCATGTCTGGAGCCAAGTCTCAAGCTGTCATGAGGGACCAGAGGGCCCAGGCTGACAGCAGCATCCTGTCCACATAGATATGAGGAGATCCAGCAGGCACAGGAGGAGCTGGGTGCTGGCGTGGAAGAGGTGGCAGAGAAGGCCAGGAGAGCTTTGGCAGCCGTGCAACAGGCAAATGCAGACGTGGCCAAGAAACTTCTGCAAGTGGCTGCTCTGGGGCAGGTGAGCTGTCAGAGCTACGGCTCCTGCTGGTATCCTTACCCTCTGCTTTACATGCTGAGCAGTGCTGCCTCCTGCCCTGGGAGATATCCTCATGGAGCCCCTGGCATTCCTGACCCCACAGCAGGTACTGCCAGTGCAGGCTGGAGCCCTGGCACAGGACCTGGCAGTGCTGGAGCAGGCAGTAGCAGCCCAGGAGCCGTTGGCTCAGCAGGCTATCAAGGCATCCCACACATTGGCAGCTGGATTGCGCCTGGAGCTGCAGAGGACTCGTGGCTTTGAGCAGGTAATTGCTGCTCACTTGCATGGGGAGCCCCATCCCTGCTGCTCCAGTGGCTGGAGGGACTGTGCCTGCAGCCAGAGAGAGGATATTTTGGGATACATCTCCCAAGGAGCTCACATGCCAAATGGGAGCAGACTGAGACCCACATTTCTCAGCACTGCCAGCCTCACTCCTTCTCTCTCCTCTCCCAGCTGCGGGGCAGGGCCAGCTCTGCCCGTGACGCGGCCACCTTGGCCATCTCCCATGGAAAAGCTGTGCACTCCGATGCCAAGTCCCTCCTGGCCAGCTTGGAAGGTAAAAGGCACTGGTCAGAGCATGTCCAGCCACAGCTTGGCTCTCACCACATCGGCTCTGGGTGCCAAGGGGAGAAGGCCAATTTGATGATGGCCAATTTGTCCCCACAGGCATGAGAAAGACGCTGGGGCATCGGAAGGGCCAGGCTGCCCTGAGCAGGAGGATGGCAACTGTGCGGGACAGAGTGATGGTGGATGGCCAGAGGAAGATTAAACAGGCAGAGAAGGCACTGGGAAACTCCTTGTCCATCTCCACCACAGCCCAGAGGACAGCTGGGGAGGCTCAGCAAGTCTCTGAGGAGAGTGCCAAGGTCTGAGCGGAGGGGTGTGGGGAGCTGCTGGGCATGGTCAGGCTGGCAGCCATCACAGGGAGATGATCCCCAGGTGACTGTCCCCATCTCTTCTCTTTGCAGAGGGCACGGGCTATGCTGCAGGAGAGCAAACAGGCCCGCAGGCACGCCAGACACCTCGCCAGGCGTGCCAATGAGACCCAGAGGGAGCTATCCCGACAGGAGCACATGGCTGAGAAGCTCAGGGTGGACCTGGAAGAAGCACACCAGGTGAGTCGGGTGCCCTGCAAGAGCCTGAAAGGGGCTTTGCCCACGAGTCCAAAGTATAGGGAATAACACAGCTTTTGGGCTCCACAGTGTGGGCAATGCCTCAGGGATGTTCCTGGGATCCCCTTTCCCATCCAGCCACAGGTCAAGTGTCCCTGGTCTGGGTTTCTGTCTCTGTTGAAAGGTGGGGACAGAGGTGAATGAGATGGCAAAAAGTCTCCAGGAAGCCCGGGGCTCACTCATGTCAGACATCGAGACCCTGAACAACCTGCTGAGCAGCCTAGGTGAGACCCATCTGTAAGACAGACATGCCCAGGCCCTGGAGCCACAGTCCTGTTTGCTTATCTGTGATCATTGGGGAAGCTGCAAAGCCTCCATGCCCTGCTGCACCTACTCCTTATAGTTTGCCTGGTGCCAAGGGTCTGAGCCCCTGGAGTATGTCCAGAACTACTTCTGCCTGGCTGTCTGCTCTCATCCATGTCCTCTCTCCTTATCCAGAGAACCTGGAGCAGGACAGGGAGGTGGAGGCAGTGCTGAGTGCTGGGCAAGTGCAGCTGGAGCAGCTGTGGCAGCGTCTGGCCACTCCAGGCTCCCTGGCCAGCCAGCTCAGCCAGCTGCAGCAGGAGGCAGCACGGCAGCAGGAGAAGATCCAAGCATTTGAGAGTGACTTGGCTGAGATCAGGGCTGACAAGAAGAACCTGGAGGATATTTTGCGGAGTCTCCCTGAGGGCTGCTCAAAGTGACCGGTTGTTTGCTGCTGCCCCATCCCCTTTGTGCCCTCCTGCACAGGGAAAGGCAGAGGGAAGGACACCCTGTGTTAACCAGCATCAATCCCTCACGCTGCTCCTCACACCACCCTCCACAGAGTATCACACCCCAGGTCTTTATCCGCACTGGTTCAGGCTCTGCATTCCGAGTGCTCTGCAGTATGACTCCAGCCACCAGCTCAGTCCTTGGGATAGGGGGACGACCAGCTACCAGGGACCCTGATGTTTCTGTGCAGGATATGGAGCCAATCACAGGGCTGGTTTTTCATCAAGGAGCGAACAAAGAACCGTCACAGATTTTCTCTGTCCCTCCTTCCTTACCACAGCACAGCACACTGGGCTGGGAGAGCTTATCAAGTGTGTAACACACCCAAGCTCTAACATGCAGCAGTCCCTCCTGGCCCAGGAGATGAGAAAGGCTCTCACCTGCTGCACAGTGCCTTGCAGTATCATGCTCATGTGCTGTGGTCACAGAGGTGCAGAGATGAATCCTGGTGAAGCCAAGCAGGGAGCTGCTCAGTGGAGGGCATCCAGCTTGTCTCTTTCCCAAGGGAAGAGAGATTGCAGCAAGGAGGTCTAAATTAACAAGAAGCAAAGCTGGACCCTTATCCAGCTCCTGGTAGGCAGGTTGGGCATTCTCTGCCTGCTGCAGGGTAAGAACATGTCAGCTCTTTCTGTTCCCCTGTTCCAGGGTAGCATGAGTCCTGTCGCAGCTCCTCTTGGCTTACTGGGTATCACCAGGCCTTGCTATAAAACCAGCCTGCTTGCTGCAGTACCAGGGGTTGGGTGGCACAGGCACAGGGCAGGGAGGTGGGAGAGCTGCATCACCCACAGCCCCACATCAGCACCTGTGCCCCCTCCCCACTGGGAGGAGCTGGCTGATGGCACCAGGCTGTGAAACCAGCACAGACTGGCCAGAAAGCAGCTGGACACCAGTTCCTGCCAGTGTCACTCTCACAAGGTGGCAGAGGTTAGTGGCTGTATTGCCTTTAAAGGAAAGGCATGTGTGTTCCCCTGTGCTCCCATGCGGGCTGGGCTGGCAGCACAGCCAGGTCCTGGCTCAGCCCACCCTGTGCTGCTATGCCGTGACTCCAGGTAGATGAAGTCATTCCCCTAAGACCAGAATCGAGTCCCCAGCCTCGAGGCTATTTCACCTTTTTAACCGGTTTTACCTGTGTTTTTCTGCTCACAGTGCTGGAAATCAGGTTTGCTAAAGTCTTGTGTAATTTATGTAAAATTGCTGCCATAGATGTTTGATTCCCCCAGCAACATCTTCAGTGGGTCCAGTGGCCTGGAACGGACATGGGATTTCCCCACTGGGAACAAACCCTTCACCCTCATAATTCTGCACAAAATCTGCCCAAGGAGCAGGGTGCCAGAGCTGCAGGGATGTAATGGCAGGGACTCCCCTCCTGCTGCCCAAGGACAGCCCTGGGAAAAGCAAACCCACGGAGCAGTGAGAGCACAGCGTGATCCGGCTCGGCCAGGGGCAGGGAGCCACGGCCATTTATCGTCTCCCTGGGAGGACAATTTTACATCTCCAGAGAAACACACAAATTTGCTGCTGTTACAGCTATGTCAAGCCTCTGCCGTGTGCCTGCTGCTGAAGATGTGGTTCGTGCTCCCTCCTGCTCCCCCCCGGAACTCTGTTTTTAGCTGGCGACACCTGCCTAGAGCTGTATCCATTAAAAATTCTTAATATAACAGGCAGCTGCCCATCCAGGGCGCGTGGCGGCGGGAGGGCACACGCTGCATCTGCTCCTGCTGCTTTTGAAGAGCAGGGGCTGAAACGCGGCTGGATTTGGAGCGGTGAGGGGCGAACCCCTGACACTCCCCACCGAACACCGCTTTGGTACTCGTTTCTAACATAAGGTGTCCGGCTGGGATCGCCGGGGCTGCCACCGCCACCAGCAGCTCCGGGCCGGGAAAGCGCACCAAGCCCGGCCGTGGCTGTCCCTTCGCTCCATCCCTTTTCCCGCTGATTGCCTTCCAGGGTTGATCCAGCGGCTGGAAGCGGGTGCGGCGATTCGCCCCACGGACCTGCCGCGGGTACGGGCAGGGATGCCGGTCCCGGGGCGGCTCCGCAGCGATGCCCCGTGGGCAGAGGGAGCCGGTCCCTCCCTTCCCTGCCGCGGGGAACCCACGGGTGACTCTGCCTCCATCACCGTGCTCGGGTACCTCGAGCCCCCCGCCCGCCAAGCGTCCCTCCCGGTGCGGGCTCCGCTGCGGGCGGGGAATGGGTTAAGGACGGGGAAGGGGTTAAGGGCGGNAAGGGGGTCGCGCTCCATCCCCGCCGACCTTGGTGTTGCCCTCGCAGGCGGCTCTTTCCCCGAAGTGCCCGGCACCCCGGCAGGTCCGGTGGGCGCTCCGGGCACCGGCTGCCCTGAAAGTCCCTTTAGGAATGTGCTCCAGCAAGAACAGGGGCTATTGTTCTCCCGGAGGACTTCAACCTCCCCTCCGCTGTACTGAGCGCTTCAACTTCTTCTTCCCGGAATAAGGAGTTTCTGCTGCTCAGAGCCGACTTCCAGCCGTTCTAGGTTTTCGCTGCAGCAGGTGGTGAATGTGTAGCCCCGGGATGGCTGGACGTTCCACAAGCCTTGGGCAGGGGGAATGGCAGCTCCTGGATTAGTGCAAAGTGCTCTGGGCTTCGTGCCCTTCATGCCAGGGTCAGGCAAGGTCCTTTCCCCGGAGCTTCGGACTTGCCCCGTCCCTTGCTTGGCATGACTGCAGGGGCAGTTCTCTTGGCATCCCTCCCGGCTAAGAGCAGTCCTGAGGGAGAAAAGAAGGTTTTAACCTTGAAACAATCAACACTGGGGTTTCCAGCATAATTTCCAGGTGGGTTTGGTGGCTGCCTGCTCCTACAGCCAGTGGCACCTTACTGTTACAGGTGGAGAAATGAAGTCACTGCACAAGATTAGAGCCCAGAGGAGACGGTAGGCTCACCTTGACCTCACATTGCCTGAGCTGTGAAGAGTGCCAATATGTTCTACCAGAGAGCAGGGAGACAGTGGAGGTGAAGCTTATGTAGGTCACTGTAGAGGGAATTAAGTCATTAGAAATTATTCCATTAATTAGAAATTAGGTTATGTTGTGGAAAAAGAGGTGCCGCAGCATTAAGGTGTGGAATCAGAGCACTTGGCTAAAAAAGGAGCCCTTGAAATCTGCTGCTGGAAGGCAGACATGGTCCACCCTGCACCAAGAAGGTCCTTAGGTGGGCCTAACATATCTCCCCTAGCCAAGGTGGTCTTGGCCCTTAGGCTGAGGACAAAGGGACTGTGTTGTACCTACTGCTGCAGTTTCTGCTGCTCCAGGACCATCCTCCAGCATCACTCAGGCACAGGATGGATATGTGATCCTTTTAGCTGGTGGGAGCCGTAGGACTGAGTGTGGGAAGCAATGCTGCTGGTATGCCACTACTGTGTCCCAGGGCTGGGGGCTCTTCCTTCTCCCACACAGAGGGCAAACTCTTACCCTAAGCAGCCATCACTTCTGGCTTTTTCTTTGAGTGAAGTTTGTATGACAAAGAATGAAACAAGCTACATAACTTCCCGCTGACGGAACTGCTTGTTTGCATCCTTGCTGCCCTGTGTCGGCTCTGTGAGAGGGGGTTTGAGCAGCAAAAAACCAAGCTGCAGATAGCACAGGCAGCAGTTGCCCGTGGATCCTGCAAAGCCATCGTGCTCAGGGCAGCAACCCCCACACTGCCCTGCTTTGCTCTCTCTGCCAGCTCTGCGTGGCAGTGGGGGAGTGCAGTGAACAGACTCACACCTCTCTGTCACAGAGCTGATAGGGGAACTTGGGCTGATACTGTGGCTGGAGCCAGGGAGGGGCTTCCCAAGGTTGTAAAACAGTCAAGTGCTCCTAATAAAATCAATCAGACCAAATTCCTATCAGGCTTAAATCTCATTGTCTCATCCTAACAATTAGCTCCCTCCCAGCCCTGTTTTCCTGGCTGGTTTCTTCCCTGGAGCTCTCACTGGGATAAGGGTCTGGCAGGCAGCAGCCTGAGTGCACATGTGCTGCTGGAGGACAGCTGAGTCCTAGGATTGACTTCTGTCCTCCAGCTTGAAAGGCTCCTCTGAGCTCCCCTCTTCCTGGGGAGCCCAATCACATTGTTCAGCCTCGTGCATCAAGGTGGCAAGTCTAATCCAGCACAGATTAGTTTCAGCCTCGCTTTACTCAGTAATACGCCCGGCTGTGGGGAAGAAATTCAGCCTGTTAGAGAGCAGGTGCCCACTTCATTCATCCAGACAGGCAGGAGCATCAGTCAGCCCCTTCCCAGCCTCAGCAGGCAGGGTGGCTGGCACTGAGCACTTAAACATCCCAGTGAGAGCCTGGCCTGCCAGTTGGGGTCACCTTTTTGGAGAATTAGGAAGCATCCGGTTTTGCTTAGGTTGTCTTGCAGGTAGCTGGGACTTGTGTGTCTGAGTTTATTGGCTTAGAAAAGTCAACAGCTCAAGAGCAGCTGTTCATGGCAGGACCAGGAGAGAGGCTCACTAAGTAGTTCTTATTAATAGAATAGGCCCCTTAAAATGGGAACTTTAGCAAAGGGCTCTAGGAGGAACTTCAGCCACTCTGAGTCACAGGCCCTGGGGACTGAATTCCTGTGTTCTATTGTGAATGTTTGCCTTATCACAGTCACAGCCCAGCTCACATACAATGCGGAGGGTGGAATGCCTTTCAAATACACCCCCCTATTGCTTTCTTCCATGTGGAGCAGAGCTGGAATGCTGGAGGGCTATCCAGTCCCCCCTCCAGTTGAAACACAAGGGGATTGGGTCCTAGATGTGTCTAATGTCATCTCTCCTGCTCTTGCACCCTGCTGCCAGGGGCTGATGGGCTTCTGGGCACATGTCCCTCAGCCATGATGTAAGGATGTAACATTCCCTTTGGTCTTCACCATCTCTGTGCTGCTTCTGGCTCCCAGAGAGATCCTGTGCTCTGCTTTCACATCCCCTCTCCTGCTGGTAGATGGAAGCCGTTTGCTGCTCTTGCAGGGCAGGAGTGAAGCTGTGACCTGACAGCCAGGAGATGCTTTGACCTTGTTTTGGTTTTCACTGATGTTTGCCTTCCCCAGGGGCTCTTCAGTGGTGATGGCAGCAGGTAACACTACTCTGGTCTCTGGTGACTTCTGCTGCTGCCTGAGCCTCAGAGCTCAATTGGACCCTTTGTGTTGGGCTGGTAAATGATACCCCTGGGTAGAAATAACTGAGATAAATGAAATTGAGTTGGCAAAGGAAAGCCAAAGAAGGAACTGGGAATGTTGCTTTTCACCACAGCTCTCGATTTGAGTTGGTGACCATGGTGATGAGGGAAGTCAGTGTCACGCTGGTTTAGTGGGCATGGTCTCTGGTGTCCCATCTGGAATTCATCAGCTGAAGGAGGGGATGGCTGTCACTTCTGTCCTAGTGAACTTCCTACAAAACCTTAGTTCAGCTGCAGATAACGGACTTGCCATAGCAGTGGTTAACTGGCAGTGAAGGTTTGAGGACTCCTGGGGCAGGTCCCAGCTCCCCCATCCCAGTGAGGAAGGAGGGAGCAGCTCCAGGTGCATGGGCTGGAGGGACCCAAAGGACAGGAGCAGGATTAGGGTGACTGACAGTGGTTAGCACACAAGGCAGGGGGCTGGCTGTGGCAGCAGAACCAGGCATTGGCCTGGGACCATGTCATTGCTGGAGCTGGCCCAGCTGCTGGTCTGGCACAGTTCATCACACCTGGGGATAGCTGGATTCAGTTTTCCTTCTGGAAGAAATGAGAGTGTGCCCTGGAGGCTGGAGGGCTTTTGGGTCACTGTTGGCCATGTGGCTGCTGCCTTAGTGCCTGCATATGGGGCTTCTTCAGGTAGGTGGTCTCATGAATCACAAGTGATGCTGCCCCAGTACTACCAGTGCCAGAAATCCCCATCTCTTGGTGACCCACTCCTGCCTTCCCCATGAGTGTGGAGAACAGCAGTCAGGAGCACATGCCCAGAGCAGGGAACAGCCTCAGCCCTCCATCCACTAACCCCTGGAGGGGTTTATCCTGGACAGGCCATGCATAAGCTGTGCAGATGTTAATGATTTCTACACTGAAGAATGTGGTGTTGTTGCTGAACACAGATCGAGTCATTAAGCTGTGCTGGGCTCGCTGGAGCTGGGCGGTGTGGGAGGGCAGGGGCAGGAGCAAGACCCTGCTGCTCGCAGCTGCTGGGGGGTGTTGCTGGCAGGGCATAGCAGTAGAGCTGGCTGTGCAAGTTGTGGTCTGTTCTCTTGGGTATCTGAAGGTTTTTGAGGTGGGCCTCGGGACAAGTGACCAGAAGGGACCCAGGATTTCCCTCCAGTTTGAGCAGGGTAGAGGGAGAAAATTAATACCTGGTCTGAGAGAATGAGAGCCTGTTCCTTAGCCCCAAATACCTGTCCTCTTGGCTGTGTGACATTCTGCAAACTTTGCCTGTTCTATTTGCAAGCCCTCAGAGTTTATCCGAGAGTTTGAAGTCTGAGATAAGTGTGCTTCTTGCAAGGACTAGGAGCCCTTGTTGGGAATAGGTGCCCAATTCACGTGCTATGTGTGCTTAAGCAGAGATGTGGGGAGCTGAAACCTTGGGTGAGCAAGAAGAGGGGGTTTCATGCAGTTATTCAAAGGCAGGTGGGGTCCCATCCTCCCTCAAGCTGTTGGTGGGAAATCTGAGATACCAGAGTGATTCCTTTTGTGCTGGAATGTTAATGACAAGGTGTGGAGGGATTCATCCCATTTTCAAGTCTCCTGGTGCTGTGGCTCTCTGGGAACTGTGTGGGTCTTCTGGGTGATGCTGCCTCTGTATGTGCCCTCTAGGGTATTTTTCTTTGCATCTTTAACCTAGGGGGTATTATTTTTTTCTGTGATAGGAATTTCTCTGTGATCCGAAGTTCAGTGATGAAGAAGACCTGGAGGAGAAGCTGGCAGTGTTCAAAGGTGAGAACTGGAAGGTTTCACTGTCCTTTCAGCCTGACTGTTTGCTCTGAACCAGATTGTTTCCCTCAGCACTTGTATTTGGCAGAGAATCTCAGGCTGGTAAGATCCAAGTGACTGAGCTGGGATGGATGCCTCCCCCTTGCTTGTGGAACTCAGTGAAACTCCCTGGAGGGGTGTTTTCCACACGAGCCTTTGTGCTTCTCCCACTTGCAGGGCAGGGACATGTCACCCTGCAGACATCCTGCCTGGTGGCTGCTGTTACTGCAAAACCTGCTGCGTGGGCAAAACCCTGGGGAGAAGTGAAGGAGGATGGTTTCTGTCTAGTTACCCAGACAAACTAACTGGCATAATGGACCATGCAGTAGCTGGACTCTTTTTCAGTGAGTAGGAGGACCTCTTCCCACAGAGCAGAAGTCTCAGCTGCTTTCTGAAGGAATTGGAGACCTTCTCTGCTCAAAAGTTTCATCAGTTTCATCTGGCCCTTCCCCAGCCACTTGACACGGGAGGTAATGGCAGTAATATGTCTAGTCCTGGCCACTTGTTGGGACAAGGAATAGAGAAACAACTTAAAAGCCTGGAGTCCTCTAGAGCTTGTCCCCAAACTGGTTATAGCACAAGATCTGGCAGGGCTGTTCTGGGCACTTCCACTTTCTTTCCAAGCAGTGGCTGAAGGGAGTTGAGAAAACATGTCTGTGCGTCACACTGCACTCAAGGCTTGTCCTCAGCCTGGCTCTAACCAAATAAAACCTGACCTTGCTTCCATTTCAGGCATTGTTTGCTATTTCCCTTTGATTTTTGGCTTTGCAATCCAGCATGGAAGAAGCTGGCTGGGGTTTTGTGATCCCTTACCCCGCTGGGCACAGAGGAGCCTCCTGTGCTCCCTGGTTTTTTTTCTGTTGCCTTTTGTGTGACTTTGGCTTTTGGCTGCAGCCCTGCATTATTTTTTCCCATCACAATTGGGGCTCTTCAAACATTGCAACTGTAGGTCACAGGCACAGAATTCCCTGTAACGAGAGCCTTTGGCATCTCCTCCCGCTGCCTCGTGAGTTTGCCTCCGTGGCCTGTCCCGCTCTCTAACGCCTCCTCCAGCTCCCCCAACAATTGGCCCATTGTGTGATGATGGGGGGAGTGTTTCTTCTCTGCTGCCCTTCCTGCTGCATCCCCCCAGCCAGGCCTGGGGAGCTCCAGTGCAGTGTCAGTGTAAATGTATTTGTACGGGAGGGACCACGTGTGGTTTTGCCCCACCAAATCCCTGCCACTGGGGTGGGAGGAAACGATCAGTGTGCAAGCTGAGAGTGATGTAAAGCTGCCTCTGTCCTCTGCACTTTTGGCTAAGTGTCAGCTGAGAAGAAAAGAAAACATGTACTGGGCACAGACGTGGCAAAGCAGGGTTTGTGTCCCTAGGCACATGCTGGGATGTCTGACCCCTGCCAGGGAGGTGGCAGTTCATTTGCACAAGGTCATTATGGTGGGGCAGAGTGTGGGGAGAGCCAGTGCCACATCAAGCATGTATCTCTGGCCCCTAAGCATGTGTCTCTGGCCCCTAAGCATGTGTTTCAGCCCCAATTTCATCTTGGGTCAGTTGCTGGATGCTTGAAGGGAGACATTCACTCCTGCCTGAAGCGTGAACAGGTTTGGTTTGTATGTGATATTCCTGTAGGTTTGTCCTGGTCAGCTCATGACAACAGCAATCCATGGGCTGAGACCCAGGTGAAGACATGCCAATCCATTCCTCTGCTTCCTGCCTGTAGCTGCTCATCAGTCCAGTTAACCCAGCAATCTCCTTTGGAAGCACAGGTCCTGGGAAGACTCTGCTGTGTGAAATAACCACTCGGCCCTTTGGCTCCTTAAATTAGCCTGCCACTTCTCCCTTCACGCTCATCTGCTTGCTGGTGTCCCTGGAGGAGGGGCGAAAGGTCTTTTCCATTTTCCTTCCCGGGGGAAAGGAGCAGCCTGGAAGGGCTGAGTCCCTGGAGGCAAGTGCTAACTGCAGGGCAAGTGGTGATTTCTCCAGCTCAGCATGGATGGATGGTGGCAGCAGGCATCTTGCATCTTGCTCTTTTCATTTAGCACAGCTGAGATGATGGGGGGCCCCCTGCGGCGCTGGGAGCTGTATGGTCTGTAAGACAGACAAATCCTCGCCTGAAGAGCTTAAAGTCTAAATGGGGAACAGCCGGGGAGGGGGGGTTGTAGGAAGCCAAGGTGTGTCACTCCAAAGGGCAGAAACTGCACGGGATTGAATTCCTGAATTTTTTAACTCAAATCAATGCGCTGCCTGTTACAGCATGCAAGTTTTTGTTCTGCACTGCTAATCAGACCTTCTGGAGCAGGGTCTGCCTTTCTTGGGGAATGCTGGAGTTGCTCGAGTCAGCAGTGTTTGACAGCAGGCTGGAAGGGCAAAACACCTGTTCCAGCATCACTGCTCCCAGGCATGTTCTTGGCTTTGCCCTCTTGATGTGGTCCTTGAGCATCTCTCCTGGCAGGTGCTGCTCTGGGAGCGAGCACAGTGTTTGGAGGACTGTGGAGTCTCTCCCTCGTTATTGCAGGCAACTGCGTCATTTAATCCCCCTCCTAAGCCGATCAAGCTTCATCTTGGGAGTGCTCAGAGGTTTGTTTTCCTTGCTACTCCTTCTGGGAGGCTGTACCAGAGCTTTGTTTTTCTGGCTGGAAACCCTTTAACGCTGTTCATGGCTAGCTGATACCTTGTTCTCATGCCAGTGTTTTCCTTCAGCTTAAATGAAAAGCAGCCACAATTACAGAGCACTTAACTCTAGAGTCCTAGAATCGAGATAAGGGTACTAAAACCGGCCTTGAGATGGTCTCCCGCTCTGAAGTTTGCGTTTAGCACCGTATCAATCTTATCTCCAAATCTTTTATTGCTCTGAACAGGCAGTGCTCCAATGCCCTGCACACCCCCTGCTCTAGCGTCCTGCTAACTTGCTTCTGTGTCTCTTCCAGAGAAATACATGGAGTTTGACCTGAACAACCAAGGGGAGATTGGTGAGTGGCTCTGAGGGATGCTGGGCTGGAGGAACAACAGCCTGCTCAAGTGGTGTCTGCTGCTGTATCTGCTGCTTCCCTCTGCACTCGTGGTGCTAAGCAGGAAAACTTGGGGCTTTTCCTGTATCCAGCCATGCTTGGATCAGCCAGGGGCTTCCTTGGCTCTCCAGCTGCTGCCTCTCAGTTTCCTCAGTCTCTCATTGCCTACTTCAAGATCTAAGCTCTTCTCAGTCCTGTTCTCCTGGAGTTCTGTTTCGCTCCTCCACTTCTTTTTGCTCTAAATGCTTTTCTTCTTCTCCTTTTTTCTCTACCGAGGCTTTCTTCTCAATCCTCTGCTGGAAAGCTGGGAATCCAGAGCTGGGAAGCTGCAGGGTTTGGACAGCCCTGGGGTTTTCCTGGCTTGAGGCAGAAGCTGTATAAATCCATGAGCACTTCTGGTGCAGAGAAGCTCTGTGCTTTGCAGGGAGGGGAGCAGAGGGAAGCAAAGGACTTGGGTGTGAGTCCGGCTCAGCTCAGCAAGCCCGCTTTGGGTCCAGAAAGCACCAGTTACGTAAAGATCGAGCCTTCTGCAGGCCTGGAGCTGACATTGAAGTGTAACCGCTTGTGAGCTGTGCCCTTCCAGGAGGCTGCTGCCTCGCTCCCCTCCTCCACCAGCCCTCCAGCTGAAGTAAAGCCTGTGGGGAGCTGGAAGAGGCCTGACTCGGGGTTTTCCGGGAGGGAAGGGGCCTGCAGATCTCAGCAGGCAGCAGTGCAATGGAAGGAAATGGCCTGTGGCGATGGGCAGGGGCGCCTGCTCCCCACGGCTTGTTTGTCTCCAGCTTTAACCCCAGTGCTGCTTCCCTCCTCCCCATCCTTGTGATTCTTGGCACTGCACTCTGAGCTGGAGAGAAGTGTCCCCACGTGTCTCTGGAGCACTTAGAGGTTTGTCCCTCTTCTGTGTGTGTTGTGCGTTTATCCTGAGCTGCACAACTGGGAAGTGATGCTCTGTACTGGAAAGTTTCTTGTGGCTTTTGGCAACAGCTTAAATCTGTCAGCCCTGGAGTTCATGGGTGAGGTGGGAACTCGTGGCTGTGTCTCTAGGGTTGATCTGTGCTCAGCATGGTTATGTCCTCTTGACAGCACCTGTTGCCTTGCTCTTGTAGATTTGATGTCAGTCAAAAGGATGATGGAGAAGCTGGGGGCTCCGAAGACCCACCTAGAACTGAAGAAGATGATCTCTGAGGTGACTGGAGGGGTCAGCGACACCATCTCCTACCAGGACTTTGTCAATGTGATGCTTGGAAAACGCTCTGCTGTGCTGAAGCTGTGAGTGTCCTGGGGTGGAGCGAGGGAGACACAGGACCTGAGCTGGTGTGTTGGGGAGCCAGGAAGCACAAGCTGTTCTGTCTGGTGGAGGTGGTGTCTGCAGAGTCACAGGAGAGGGTGTATAAGCCCATGTCCAGGCTGAGCAGTGGTGAGAGGTCCCAGCAGAGCTGCCTGCTGTGTGTTAGCACAGGCTTCCTCCCACGTGCTCCGTGGGAGTGATCCTCCTCCTTTCCTGAGGGTGTGCAGGCATTCAGCACCGCAGGGCTTCTTCCCACCTCCCTCCTGGGGCTGCTGCTGGCTTTGGGGCACAGACTTCCCCTGTGGATGGTGGCAGGACTTGAGAATGGTGAATGATGGTCCTGCCAACACCAGCAGAGCTGGCTCCTGTTTCCCGTAGGATGGTCCGTCCCTGCCTGGTTTTTGGAGACAGTAGATGGAGATGGGACACATGCTTGAAACAGCTGCCTCGTGCTGAGAGAGGTTTCCTGTGGTACAGGCTGCCAGCCCTAGCCTCCCACGGCCCCCTCTGCCCTCTCGACAGGGCTCTGAAAGTGCTGCTGTAACAAACGGCTTCCAAACACTTGCTTGGCTCCATCTCTGTCCCATTGAAGCCTGGCGTTTCCTTTCACAGCCACAGAGGCTGGCCCTGCTTTTGTGTTTGTAACCACCATGAATAGGAGCAGCTCCTCTCCATCCTCCTTACCCCCTTTTTGAAGGCAGCTTTAGAAACACAGCCAGCCTTCAGGTCAGGTTGGGAGGAAGGATCTTGTGCCCACCTCTCAGGGGGTTCCTCTAAGCTGGTATGTGCTTGTTGGGAGTGAGTCTCCCCACTGCGTGCCCTGTGTCTGTGTGTTGGGATGCTTCTCTTCCAAGCACACACAGATTTCTGACATCCCTGCTCCTCCTTTCTTTCTCCACAGAACCAGACTGAGCCTGCAGCCTGTCCCATATCTTCCATCCCTCCTCCCCACTGCAGCTGCTTTCACAAACAGGTCCCTTCTCTTGCTGACAGAAACCCCATTGTCTGTTGGACTCTGTAGAGCAGGAGCAGAAATGTAAAACTGGTCCTGAGAGCAGTGCAGTCCTTTGATCCATGGAGGCAGCTGGCATTCCCAGCGTGGCTGCAGTCCTTAGGGAGGAAGACAGTGCTAGTGGTTGCAAAATGCTTGGGATTCCTACAGCCAGTGCCTCGCTCCTTGTCCCTGCCTTTTTCCTGGACTATAATTGCTGTTGCTTGCTTGGTGTTGGCTTCTGAATGTTCTGCTGTGTGCTTATGTACAAGGTGGGCCAGGGGTGGTGTTTGCTTTTACGCATCGGGAGCGCTTGGCGTGCTCTGTGTGCCCAGGGGATTTCGGAAGTGGCTGTCTAAATAAAATGTTGGGATCCTCTGGGCTCTGAGAGGAAAACCGGCAGAGACTGGGAACACACTTCTGGAAGCTGCTGGGAAAGCCAAGCTGGCAGCACTGCCCTCTGTTGGCTTCCCCTCCTCTGTTAATTATCAGGTGCCCTTTGCAGAGGCCAGATGCTCTTTTTCAGCAGGTAGTGCTACCCCCAGTGATGGGTAAAAGTGCATTTGCTTTTTTTAATTGGTAATATCTGTTGTGTTTTGCAGGGTCATGATGTTTGAAGGAAAAGCCAATGAAAGCAACCCAAGACCTTCTGGTCCTCCTCCAGAGAGAGACATAGCCAGCCTCCCTTGAAGAGGACAGGCTGACAAATGGGCACTGTTTGCTTTGCTGGTCTGTAACAGAGGTTACCTGTGCTTTGTTACTCTTTACTGTGGACAGTCCTAGTCTTCAACTAACCTGCCTTAGAGGAACAGTAAGGGAAGCTGGAGACCCCCCAGCTCGTGTCTTTCTGCTCCATCCCTTAGCCAACCTGATCTGTTAGACAGAAGCTGTAGCACCAAGTGTAATGTGAGACCAAAAAAATATATCCTGTGACATTACTTTTTCCTCTGCCCTTCCTGCATTTCTCAGCTGAGGAGCTACTTTCTTCCCAGCATATGGATTCAGAGCTCTGCTTGTCATGACAGGTACCTAAAGGGCCTTGCTGCCAGACACAGAGCATTTCTCTGGCAGAGCCCCCGAGAGCAGCTTAATGGGTGGAAAGAAATAAGTGCCTTCTCTGCTCCGTCCTATACTTCCTGACTTTGGACTAGTTCTTGCCCTCCTGACCTCCCCAAAGTGCAAATCAGGCTCCCACTTCTGTGGGAATGTGGGGATGTGCTTGGACACAGAGATCTGCCTGCAGAGCCTTTTGGCTGCAGGGACAGCTTTTGTCTGCTCCAGGGCCTCATCCTGCAGGCAGATCTCAGGGGTCCAACACCAACCACTGTGAGTGAGGATGGTTAAAGCCACCTTAGGGACCCCCTTCCTGACAAATCTCGACTTGGATCTGACCAGGAGCATAACCTCTGAACGAGCTGTTTGTCTGTCCCATCCATGGAGTGCAGAAACAAGCTGTGATTTCTTTGCAGCCCCGTGGGATGCCTGGGGGAAGTTAAACCTTCAGCTGAAAGGAAGCTGGGTGACCAAACTGAGCCCTGCCAGACCAGTTGCAGATGAGGATCTGTCCTCAGGCAGCTGCTCTGTCCCTCTGATTTTGCAGACCTCCCTAAGCCTATTGGGTGCATTTCCCTGGTAGATAAGTCCTCCAGGCTGCAAAATCAGAATGGCTGTAAGTAAGGGGTATGAGCTGGGACTGTGCTATCCATGCTCTGGTTACTGTGGTGATTCTTGTTCCACACACAGTTTCTGGAATCCAGATGTTTGCTCTTTGCCCTTTCCCTACTCTTTTCTTAAATGTTCTTGACAGCTTTTAACTTTTTTTAAATCATGGTTTAATAAGTACATTTTTTAAAGGAAATACAGATGATTAACTCTACTAGGCTGATTGTTCCTGCCAAAGGCTGCACTTTAAAATAAATAAATTTTAAAAAAAACCATTCTCACTACTGTTTGTGTGAAAACCAAAACTGTAATGGAGAGAAAAATAATGAGCAAAAGCAGCACCAGTCTACTTCAAGGACTGAAAATAAATCTCCTGAACCTACAGTGTGTCAGTGTGTATTATCTCCTCTGAAGCTTGGTCCGTATGATTGGTTGCAGATTAAGGGAGCTGGTGTCCAAGTCTGTTAATATAAACCCTTAAGCAGATCCTGGAGATAGGTTTGGACTGTCTTGATCTGATCTTTATCTGTAATAACTGACTGGATGCCATGGAGTTTGTGATGAAATGCAGAGGCCACCTCCTGAAAAATGTCTCTTTTTCCCCCTGACTTACTGAAAGAGAGCAGGTGGCAGTGCTTGTTTTAAGGAACAACCTGATAAACAAGAGCAGGCACTTGCATTGCTTCTCTTGAAAGAGTGTGTTGGGTGTTTTTTTTTTCATCCTCTCTGCTCTTGAAGCAATTGCCTGAGGTTCTTGTCTGATGTGAATTATCAAAAGGGAGACCAGGTTTCCTGGGGGGTGACTGGGTGCACTGTTTCCATGTGTTTCTCAGAAGGACAGGATTTCCCTGAGATCAGAGCCCTGTGTCTGCTTTCTGCTGCCTGGTAGCCTCTGGGAATGCACCTGCTTTTCTGGGCTCTGTGTGTGTTAAAGCCATTGTTCAGTTAGAAAACAGAGGAAGCACATTACACGGGGGAAATTTGGATGTGGTTTGCCACAGTTCAGGTCACTGCCCAAGGCCATCACTGCTTTTGTCTCTGTGGAAATCCTTGTCCCTTTTGGTTCTGAAAAAGAGAAGCAGGACCTGCTGGAGGTGGAAACAGCTCTTCCCAGTGTGTCCCCATGGGGCTGAGTGCTAAGGTGGTGCCTGGTGCTGGCATTCTGTCTGAGTGGGGGCTGAACCCCCCAAAACTTGAGGAGCAAGTAAAGAAATCCTGTCATGAACAAAAAACCCCACGTTGCTGCTTTTGTGTGGCCCTGGAGCACGACAAGGCTGTTCCAGCTCACAGAGCTTTTGTATTTCCAGCTCAGCCACCTCAAACTGGAGATGTGCAGGGGCTGACCCAGAGCATCCCTGTGCTCCTGCTGCAGCCCATGCCAAGGGAAGGGGGTTTTCCCCCAGGGAACAGCATTGAAGCTGTGTCAGGGCACGTCTGGGTTGAGCTATTGGGGAAAAGTCCTTCCCCCAGAGGGTGTTTGGGCACAGCCCCAGGGCTGCCAGAGCTCCAGGAGCGTTTGGACAACACTCTTGGGGACAGGGGGGGATTGTTGGGGTGTCTGTGCAGGGCCAGGGGCTGCCCTTGATCCTTGTGGGTCCCTTCCAGCTCAGGATATTCCGTGATTCACTCGGAGCTGCAGCAACACTGGGGCTGTGCCCACAGAGGGGTCTGTGCCCACAAAGGGGTCTGTGTCCCCAGAGGGGTCTGTGCCCACAGAGGGGTCTGTGTCCCACAGAGGGGTCTGTGCCCACAGAGGGGTCTGTGTCCCCAGAGGGGTCTGTGCCCCCAGAGGGGTCTGTGCCCACAGAGGGGTCTGTGCCCACAGAGGGGTCTGTGTCCCCAGAGGGGTCTGTGCCCACAGAGGGGCCTGTGCCCCCCAGGGCTGCTGGACAAACACCTCCTTATGGAAATTTCGGAAACTGGGAAGCAAAGAACTCTGACAGCACGTGCTGGGCGCCTGATGGAGGGTCTGGGCACGCACCAGGGCTGAGGAATCACACCTTTTGTAGGTTTTGATGTTTGCATGGCCACCCCCTCGTGGAAGCCAACCCCTCCCAGGTGGGGCTCCACTCCCTTTGCTTAAAAGGTGAGAATCTGTGGATAATTGAGTGTCGTTGGCAGCCTTAGGCCCAGGGAGGATCCCTACTCTCCGGGCAGCGTGTTGTTTTTGGAGGCAAATCCTCCCACAGCCCGCCCTACATCTCCTTAATAGGAGGAGATGTTTAAGCAGGGAGGAGGTTTAGGCACCCACACCCCTTCCTTAAAAGGAGGAGATGTGGGTGTTTAACCTTTATTGGCCGCTTTTAGGTGGGAAAAGCCCTTTATGGCTTTGCTGGAACTTTCCTTCCCTGTAAAGAAAAGGGTGTGAACGCCCAATTTCCATTGTCCGCCTCTGAGTCCATAAAACACAGCTGGGAGGACCCGGAGCAGCGAGAGCGGCGGCCAGAGCGGCCCCGCCGGAAGCGGAAGCGCCTGGCGGCTGTCCCGGCGGGACCGCGGCCCCGGGGCCGCCATGGGCGACGACATGGACGTGATTCCCGAGCGGGAGATGAAGGTGAGGGGCGGCGGCTCTGAGGGGGCAAACTGCTGGCCGAGGGGACTCCACGGGTGGGTTGGCTCGGGCAGGGGGCCGGGGCTTGGGGCCGGGGCTCGGCGAGGGCTCGGCCTGGGCTGGTGGGCTCTGTGAGGGGCTTGGGGGTCTGACAGACCCGGGGTGGGGGGGCTTGGGACATCTTTGCAGGAGTTGTGAGGCACTTGGGGGCTGCTTTGTGTGCCCTCAGAAACAGGGGAGTTGGGCTGTTTGCCGTGCAGAAGTTTCCGTGTTTTGTTTCCTGCCTCTTCAGATTGCGGGAATGCACTTACAGAGCGCTTTGGCAATAATTTGGAAATAAAACTGTGTTGCTTGACTTGAGTTACTGGCGTTAGATCCAGTTAAATTCAACCAGTGGCACCTGGGGAAGGGAGACTCGTTCCTAAGGGGGACCCCCAGGTGTAACTGCTGTTCCTTAATTCGCTTGCTGGGTCTGGAGGTTTTTTTCTCTCCCTCCTTTTCCAGAAGGGCAATGTAAATTATGAGATAAATGAATGCAAAAAACTTAAGTCTGAGCATACAAAGTAATTTCCGGAGGTGGGTGAGAGAAAAAAAGCCTCTACCCTGTTCTGGGTGTCAGTGGCAACCAAAGGTGCACGTAGGGAAACGTGTGAATTGTAGCAGCAAGTTTTGTTCAGGCCTGTGCTGTGTTTGCTTTATTCCCTTCTCTTCCTCTTCCCTTTTTGGTTTTGGTGGGTTCCTGGAAAGGTCAGCTGTCCCAGACAGATTCAGCTCCTGCAGGTTTTATAAACACAGGCACTGGGTACAAGAGTGGGGGGAAAAAATATGGTGTGATCTCAGCTTTTCCCGGATGAGACAGAAAAACGTGTTGGGATGGCCAGAGACGGTGTGGGCTCTGCCTTGGCAGGGAGTTGCAGCTCTCAGGGAGAGGCTCTTCCACTTGCTGTCTTAGAGAAACTGAAGGAAACTCTTCCTCTGGGCCAGCACATAAACAGCCCCTTCCCAACTCTGTCCCACCAGGATTTCCAGTTCAGAGCCCTGAAGAAGGTCCGTATCTTTGATGCTCCTGAGGACCTTCCCAAAGAGCGTTCCAGCCTCCTGGCAGTGTCCAACAAGTATGGGCTGGTCTTTGCTGGAGGGGGGACCAGCCTGCAGATCTTCCACACCAGAGATCTTCTTATGCAGAACCAGCTGGGAGAAGATCCCAATAAAATTGGTAAGAGACAGGTTTATATGTGATTTATAATACAGAGCTCTTGGCTTCTGATGCATTATACAGTCCTTGTCATGCTCTGTCATGTGTTTAAATTGCCACAGTTTCTTGTGGGGAAAGGCAGGAACAATATTTGCTGCATTTCTAGCTGAAATGAAGTATAGTTCATAAAATCACAGAATATCCTGAGTTGGAAGGGACCCACAGGGATCATCAGTTCAACTCTTGGCCCTGCACAAGACACCCCAACAATCCCACCATGTGCCTGAGAGCCTTGTCCAAATGCTCCTTGAGCTCTGGCAGGTTTGGGGCTGTGCCCACTGCCCTGGGGAGCCTGTTCAGTGCCCACCCACCCTCTGGGGGAAGAACCTTAATTGTTGGGAACACATCAATAGGAACTCTGTGCTCCTGTTCAGGTGTCTTTAAGGATTGGTTGCCTGTATTGGGTGCCATGCAGTGGGGTTGTCTTTTCCTACCTGCAAATACACCCCTTTCCCTCAGTTTTTCTCCAGCTGCTGTTAATGGGACTGGAGATTTTTGCATAAACTCCTCCTAATTGTATTGCTTGACAAGAACAGTT
>VXBX01003748.1:503595-562446 GCA_013400415.1 Scytalopus superciliaris | reverse complement strand
GGCAATAATTTGGAAATAAAACTGTGTTGCTTGACTTGAGTTACTGGCGTTAGATCCAGTTAAATTCAACCAGTGGCACCTGGGGAAGGGAGACTCGTTCCTAAGGGGGACCCCCAGGTGTAACTGCTGTTCCTTAATTCGCTTGCTGGGTCTGGAGGTTTTTTTCTCTCCCTCCTTTTCCAGAAGGGCAATGTAAATTATGAGATAAATGAATGCAAAAAACTTAAGTCTGAGCATACAAAGTAATTTCCGGAGGTGGGTGAGAGAAAAAAAGCCTCTACCCTGTTCTGGGTGTCAGTGGCAACCAAAGGTGCACGTAGGGAAACGTGTGAATTGTAGCAGCAAGTTTTGTTCAGGCCTGTGCTGTGTTTGCTTTATTCCCTTCTCTTCCTCTTCCCTTTTTGGTTTTGGTGGGTTCCTGGAAAGGTCAGCTGTCCCAGACAGATTCAGCTCCTGCAGGTTTTATAAACACAGGCACTGGGTACAAGAGTGGGGGGAAAAAATATGGTGTGATCTCAGCTTTTCCCGGATGAGACAGAAAAACGTGTTGGGATGGCCAGAGACGGTGTGGGCTCTGCCTTGGCAGGGAGTTGCAGCTCTCAGGGAGAGGCTCTTCCACTTGCTGTCTTAGAGAAACTGAAGGAAACTCTTCCTCTGGGCCAGCACATAAACAGCCCCTTCCCAACTCTGTCCCACCAGGATTTCCAGTTCAGAGCCCTGAAGAAGGTCCGTATCTTTGATGCTCCTGAGGACCTTCCCAAAGAGCGTTCCAGCCTCCTGGCAGTGTCCAACAAGTATGGGCTGGTCTTTGCTGGAGGGGGGACCAGCCTGCAGATCTTCCACACCAGAGATCTTCTTATGCAGAACCAGCTGGGAGAAGATCCCAATAAAATTGGTAAGAGACAGGTTTATATGTGATTTATAATACAGAGCTCTTGGCTTCTGATGCATTATACAGTCCTTGTCATGCTCTGTCATGTGTTTAAATTGCCACAGTTTCTTGTGGGGAAAGGCAGGAACAATATTTGCTGCATTTCTAGCTGAAATGAAGTATAGTTCATAAAATCACAGAATATCCTGAGTTGGAAGGGACCCACAGGGATCATCAGTTCAACTCTTGGCCCTGCACAAGACACCCCAACAATCCCACCATGTGCCTGAGAGCCTTGTCCAAATGCTCCTTGAGCTCTGGCAGGTTTGGGGCTGTGCCCACTGCCCTGGGGAGCCTGTTCAGTGCCCACCCACCCTCTGGGGGAAGAACCTTAATTGTTGGGAACACATCAATAGGAACTCTGTGCTCCTGTTCAGGTGTCTTTAAGGATTGGTTGCCTGTATTGGGTGCCATGCAGTGGGGTTGTCTTTTCCTACCTGCAAATACACCCCTTTCCCTCAGTTTTTCTCCAGCTGCTGTTAATGGGACTGGAGATTTTTGCATAAACTCCTCCTAATTGTATTGCTTGACAAGAACAGTTCTCGTTATTTAAATTTACCCCCCTTCGTTCTCTCTCCCTTTCCTTTTGTGTTTGAAGTGGAGAATGTTCAGAGTACCTTGGTGCCCATGAAGTTCCCAGTGCAGCACCTGGCTCTGAGCTGTGACAATCTCACCTTGTCTGTCTGTATGACGTCCGGCGAGGTCGGTTCCTTCATCAGCTTTTTTGACGTCCGCACGTTCCTAAATCAGGTACGTCAGATGCAAAGTGGGTTTGATTTTGGTTTGATTTTGGGGTGGGTTTTTTTTTTTTTCCCCCAGAATACAACAGAGGAGAGGCATAACTGGGGTGGGATTGTCTGTCCCTCTGTGAGAGAAAGTATTGTGAGGGAATTGTTCAAAAATCCGCTTGTTTTATCGGTCATTAATTTATAGGAAGGTCAAAACCACTTTGATTTATGACTTTAGGAGGATTTGGGTTTGTGCTCAGCTTTGTCTCGTGTTTTTGTCTTCCCTAAAAGGCGAAACAGCAGAAACATGCATTTGCTTCCCACAAACTGGCCAAGGACTCAGGGGGAGCAGCCACAGTCAACGACCTGAAGTGGAACCCTGCTAATCCCACCATGGTGGCCATCTGCCTGTCCGATGGCAGCATCTCTGTCCTGCAGGTCACAGACTCTGTGAAGGTGTATGCCACACTCCCATCCTCTGTGGCTGTCACATCTGGTGAGTGGCAGCCTTGGGGGGGACAGGAATGTTGGAGGCTGCAGAGTTAGATGCAGATGGACGGGTGTAAAAGGACAGGCTGTTTGTCTCAGGAGGAGTTTTCTTAAAATACAAAAATTCTTCCCCAAAAGTAAAGATTTAAACTCCTTGAGATCCAGGGGATGTGTTGTGATGGAATTGCTGTTTCCCAGTTGATTGGAGCAGCTGAGTCTTGTGAGTTATCAAATGTGCCCACCTGTGCTTTCTGCTGTCTCAGGCTTGACTCTCATTTCCAGGAAAACATGCAAATAAGCATCATCAGCTGTTGGGTTTTGATCTCTGCAGACTTGCTTTCTCTGTGTCTGGGTGACTCTGTGTTTAATTCGGATTCATGGCTTTTTTCAGGGGGGAAAAAAATAGCAGTTTTAATTTACTGGTTCTGTTTTGTGGGGCCTTGTAACTCTCTAGTTCCTTAGTACTAATGAAATTCTTTTTTTTTTGCTTAGTGTGTTGGAGCCCAAAGGGAAAACAACTGGCTGTAGGGAGGCAAAATGGCACTGTGGTGCAATATCTGCCTGTAAGTACTGCTGGTGGTAAGGCCTTGTGTCTGTTCAATGCTTTATAATATGATTTTACTTTTTCATCACAAGCTACAGAATTTGGTCAGGTGACATGTGGTGTGAGCCATGGGGTGCTGCCCAAGTGCTTCAGTAATATTGAAGTGTTAGGCCAATATTTGATTTAGGTTAAAGTTTTGCACTGGTCACTGAAAAGTCACAATTTAAGAGTGGCACATGATGAGTGTTAAAGAGTGAGTTACTCTAAACCAGTTCTCTGGGCTTCCTGCAGAACTTGCAGTTGGCTTTGTTTGTTGCCTTTTCTTTGTATTTAAGAGTTGTTTTCTCTGCAGAATCTGCAGGAGAAGAAAGTAATCCCTTGTCCTCCCTTTTATGACTCGGACAATCCCGTTAAAGGTACATCTTACTTCTTTTTAATTTGTTTTCTCTTTTAAAGTATTTTACTCATTCCTCCTCCTGTTGTCTTTAGTTATAGCAGCAATGTACTGCACTGGTTACATAATTACAATGTGGTTTGTTTCAAATATTTGGGAAAAATTGCTGTATCTCCGAGTTGCATGGAAAAATTACCAGTTGGCCAGAGTCCTTGTCTGTTTCTAGAATGTTTTCAATATGCATTTTAAAAGCTATGTTTTGCTCACTGATGTGATAGACAGTACTGTCACAAGTAATCTCCCTTTAGCAAGAAGATTTCTGGATATAAATCCCATTCTCATATTCCACATGAATTTCATGCCATCGTTTTGCCTCTTGAATAACATGTAAATGTAGAAAACAAGGAACACTTTCTTTGGATATGCCACAACACCACCCCTATGTGGAAACCCTGGCATTGTCTCATCTGTGATACCATCAAACAAATCAAATACATTGTTTTGGCTTGTGTTTTAAATTTCTGGGATCAAAGAATCTTTTGATGTTCTGCAGACAAATCATTGAAACTTGGTCGTTCAGGAGTTAGTTGCCAATTTTTTTGCCATTTTCTTTTACGTGCTGTGCAGTTAAAATCAAGATAAGAAGGAAGTATGATTCTGAAGTGTTTCTGGCTGAGGTGTTTGCTTTCTCTTTCAGTTTTGGATGTGCTGTGGATTGGCACGTATGTCTTTACTATTGTGTATGCAGCAGCTGATGGGACTCTGGAAACACCCCCAGAAGTGGTCATAGCCATTTTGCCTGTAAGTGCCAGCAAGTCACAGCAACACAAGTGCCTGTTACTTGTTCTTGACTTGTTTACTACAGTGGCAATTAGCTTTTATTATTGGCATCATGGGGAACTCAAGTTTGGTGCTACTGTAAATTTTGGTTTAGAGGTTGGGGGGCATTCAGTGTAGGAAGCAGGATCCACTTGAAAATGAATGAGTCTGCTCATTAGGACATTAGGACATTATTGCTGTACCCTGAAGCAGTCAAATTTATTGGAGATTACTTGGTTTCTGCATTGGAAGATAAATTATCAGTGTTGTTCTCACAGAAAAAGGAAGAGAAGAGGCCAGAGAAGTTTGTGAATTTCATGGAGCCGTGCTATGGGAGCTGCACAGAGAGACAGCACCATTACTTCCTCAACTTTGTTGAGGAATGGTGAGTGACAGGAATTATGGCAAGGTCTTTCCCTTGGGATGCATGTCTGGGTGGTCAGTGCTTCTCCATATATTGTGTTCCTCCTTTTTGTAAACTATGGAGTACCTGAATTTGAGAGAAATGAAGTTGTTATTTTGAAAATGCTTAGTGATAGTACAATTAATTTCTCCTGCATGCCTTATCTCCATGCCAACATACTCATTTGGTGAGAATTCATAGAGTTTCATGTAGGTACATAAGATTGTTTAAAATCTGTCATAACTATTTCCCTTGGGATTTTAAGTCATAGGGTGGGTGAAACATGACCTTTTGCCTCATGTAATTGTGTATCTGTGTGAAAAAGCTGTTGCTAACTTTTCAGCTACCTGAATTGGACCATTGTTATTTATGATGATACAGGGTCTGACAAATCATTGCTTTCAAAGAAAGGAAGTTCTCCAGTGGTATACCAGACATATTTCCCTCGTCTTGGCAGGGAAAGTCAGTTTTATATTGTATAACTGTACTCCTAGTTGAAAATTTATAGAGATGGTAATGAATTGTGGAGCTGGGGCTCTTGCTGTGACTGTCATGTTAATTTTAACCTGTTTATGTCCATGCTTACAGGGATTTGGTTCTGGCAGCTTCAGCAGCTTCCACAGAAGTCAGCATTCTTGCCAGGCAAGGGGATCAGGTAATAATTTTGTTCCACTTGTGGAATATATTTTGTGTTGCATTTGTGCATATGTATCTTCTTTTTCCCAGAAATCTAAGTATAACCTTTATAAGACTTGGAATACAATGAGATACGAATTTTTAAAAACACCCCAAATCTAAACAAGCTTTTAAATTGTACAGAATCTTAAGATAATTTGTAGACAAACAAGAGATTCTCTTTGTGACCCAAAGAGAAACCATAAACAGAAACACAGTGTGTTGTGAATCAAGTACCAGAAGTCTGTTTTTCTGGATTCATTTGGCAGTCTCAAAATTTGGTCAAGCTCACTTTAATAAATTGATTCATGTGACATGCAGTGATGTGTGAAGCCACACGCAGATGTGTGAAGGGCCCTGGTACTTCTGGTATTTGTTAATCTGACAGATCTGAGCAGAAGCTCTCTAGCTAGTCTTTCAGGCTGGAGTTCTGAAGAAGGCTGATCACAGGGAAGCAGTAGTCAAATTAATAATCTCCCTTTTTGCAGAACTGGGAATCGTGGGTTTTGGAGGACTCCAGCAGAGCAGAACTTCCTGTGACAGACAAGAGTGATGACACTCTGCCCGTGGGTGTTGCTGTGGACTACACCAGTAACATGCCCATTATGATCAGTAAGTCTTGCTAGCCTTTCTGAGGGAGTAGTCCAAAAATCTCAATATAGGAGATATTTTTGAGGTGCTCAGCGTTCTGGGAGATGTTTCTGAAAGGGAGACTGACTCTGTCTCCTACCATTTATACCAAGCTCACAGCATGTGGCCTTACCTTTGTGTAAGGATTCAAATGGCAAAGAGTTAAACACAGTTCTTCCTTGGAGCTGTCAGCAGGCTGGGATACTGCACCAACAGACTTGGCAAACAAAGCTCCTGAGTTGCATCTGTGTTTCACAGAGCTGGGATAACAGTTTAAAGCAGTCCTGTTCTAACACTGGGGATTTCAGGCTGCCTGTGAGGTTGGCTTTATTCTTGTCACTTATGTCCTTTTGCAGAACTGTTTTGTGTGAAGTACATTTGCACTGATCTAAAGCAAAAGTGGGTTGGTTTCAAAGCCAAAACCAGCAAAGATCACTGAGGTGAATGTGTAGGTTTTAATTCTGCATTAAAGCATTGGGTCTCTACTGCCTAAACCCTGCTGTGCTCTCCATCGAGGCAGCTGCACTATTGCTGTACCTTCTGTGCTGCCTGGAGGCTCTTCAGAGCACCTTGTCAGTCTGAAGATACATCTGAGCTATTGTGTTGTATCTTAGTGAATTCTGAGAGCTCTCCCTTGAAACCCAGAGACAGATTGAAAGAGAGATGCCTTCAGGCAGAGTGGAAGGTACTGCAGTCAGGAGTTCCTGAAGAGCACAGGAGGGTGCCAGTTAACTGAGAACTTTACCTGAATGAAAACCTACAGTAGGGAATTGAGGTCAAACTTTGTACTCGAATGCCAAATTGAATTTGAAGCCTTTTCTCTGTTAATCTGTACAGTTACTGGATTAAGGAATCTGTCAGGACAGATTTTTTTTAAAGCCTGTAGAGTTTTTAGAAAGGTTTTTGGAGCTTTTTGCTAACACATTCTCTCTGTTCTCACAGAGTGCAATCAGCTTGGTTTTAGCTGAGCATTAATTGGCTTTGCAGTTCACAGCAAGTTAAGGTTGCAGAGAAACCTCTTTTGTCCTGGAGCTTGTTCCCATGTGCAAACTGCCCTTGCCTAGCATGCTTTTCTTGGTAAAGAAACATGGCCACCCACTGCACTGCCTGACAAACAAAGCACCATGATTATAGCAGAATTTTCCTGCATTCTAGATTGGTTGAGTTTTTTTAATTAATCACAGTTAAACCATTGCAGACTTTTTCTTTTAGAAATAATAGGGACAGTTCTGGGGCTTTTAACTGTGCTGAGAATTTTTGAACTGAAGCAGACTCAAAGCAGCTGCAGAAAACACAAGTGTTTTAAATCAGAGGTTCAGATCACGAGGATATTTATTTGATGTTGACTTTCCTTAAAGTTAAAAAGCTTCCTATGTAGCAATTCTCTTTGGTACTTTATGAATATGAATGTTAATGAGGTGACAGGACCCAGTGGAATGTGGGGACTGCTGAAAGGCAGAGAGGATTGAAGGAGGGAGCAGCATATAGGTGAGGAAAAAGAACTGCTTCAAAATATGAAAAAGCATGGCACAGGAATTCATGGGTGAAAGTTGGGCTGTGACATTCAGGAGGTGACATTTGATTGTCAAAATAACTCTTCATCTACAAATTTATGAAACATGAAGTCAGGAACAGAAAGGACTACAAAAGGGAAAAGGAAAAACTGGGCAGAGAAACAAGGGAACTAAAATGCAAATGAAAGCAGGAAGGGAAAAATGTAAGAAATATTGTGCTCATCAAACCACATGAGGGTGGCAATGCCAGTAGGAAGAGAACAGGAAGCTTTGACTGCAGGACTTACATATGTGGTCTCTGGCAGGTGATGAGAAGATCCTTGCTCCAGCTCCAGTTCTGATCCTGCTCTCTACAGATGGTGTGCTCTGTCCATTTTACATGATCAACCAAAACCCAGGAGTCAGGTCACTTATTGTGACCCCAGAGCCACTGCAGTTGGCAGGGGAGAGAGTTCCAAAGTCAGCAGGTAAGTGCTCCAGTGGGGTAGGGGGAACACTTGCATTTGTGGATTTTTATCATCTGTCAGTTTGGTAGTCAGACATGTATGTGGTCACAGAAAACTTTATTTTTTCCTTTGTAATGATAATGGGAAGTGGTTCTTGGGTGTTTTGTGCCCTCAGGACTGGTCTGTGTCTTTTGTGCATCAGTGTGAAATCACCTAGTCCTATTGTGGGGTCTCAAGCACCTTGCAGGCTGTGCACTTGGACTCTCCTGAGCAGTCAGTCTCTGGAGAATGGGGGCAAAGTAGTTTTAGGAGGCCCTTTGTCCAGGTTTGGGGTGCATGATTGTAACTGCATCAGTGACTGCAGGCTCTGCTTGGGGACAGGCATCTAGTACTTTGCAGACCCAGAGCATGGTCTGCACACTTCAGAGAGGTGGTGGTTTTCCTCCATAGTTTTACCACAGGAGGTCATGATAGATACTAAGGTGTTTGTCTGCAGCAAAAGCTCCTTTAAAGAATAGTTTTCTGCAGCACTGTAAAAACTGTGTCAGCAGGTGAAGTATAGTAGTTTTCTTTGAGTTATAGTTGTGTTGCCCTATGTAGTGTGAGTTTCCTGTGTGGAGGCAGGCAGATAAGCTGATTGTTTTGCTTGTCTGAGTGCAGGAGTAATAACTGCAAATGCATGATTTTTGTGTCTAAGCCCAAATTTGCTACTCCTTCCCCAGCCAGAATGCTACTGTTTGGCAGCCTGCCTCCCTGCAGGGCTGGCTGGCTTGTGTGCTGACTGCCTGTTTTATTTGAGATGGCAGGAACCTCATCAAAATCAATGGAGAAAGGTGAAGCCTTTTCACAGGAAACTGCAGACAACATTAATCTAGACAGATTGTAGTGCTGATCGTGACTTGGTCTTTGTGCAGCTTCTCTGTCACTGACTGGCTTTGGGGACCCAGCTCTGCCATTTCTTTTCCTCACTGTGCTGTCTGTCCAGTGAGCAAGGCAGTGCTGAGCTGTCCCCATCAAACAGCATTTGGCCTTGCAATGCCTTCTGCTGTTAGTCACTGCAGCCAAATGAGTCTCCTCCTTTCCCATTTGTCTTTTTGCAGGGAGTACTGCCCCAGCTCCATCCACTCCTCCAACTTCTCTGAAGCCTGACACGGTGCAAGGTGCTGCTCCTGCTACCCCTGCCTCAAGTCAGCCTCCCACAGGGGGTGGAGCAGCTGCTTTTTCCTTCATGCCTTCAGCTGTGAAGACACCTGGCTCCTCAGGCAGTGATCCTCCACCATACACCTTTGCCACTGATGCCTCCAAGCAAGCCCAGACTCCTGCTCTGACTGGAGCAGCAACATTCTCTTTCTCCTCTGCTTCCTCTAAGGCTTCCATGACTCCTTCTGCAGGCACTGCTACATCTACTGCCACCTCCTTTCCTTTTGGATCCATGAACTTTAAACCAGCTGCAGAAAGCTCACCTGGGTCACCACTCTCCACAGCTCCTGCTGCACAGAAGTCATCCTTTGCCCCTTCAGCTTCTTCAGTCAAAGTGAACCTCAATGAGAAGTAAATAGATAAATAGTCAATGCAAGGGCTGGTTAAATTGTATGGTAGTTCTGAAGATGGTGTCTGTCTTTTTGATCTAACAGCTGTCCCTTATGCTCCAAAGATGGCACAGAGGAGCCCTCTTATTATCTAAGATGTATCTGTGAAAACCCTCAGTGCTTCCTATTGCAGAGGGCAGGAAGGAATCAAGGGACAATGCCAAAAATCAGACTGATAATTTGCCAAATTGCCAGGGACCTAGGGGAGTTTTTATATCTTTGGTTCATAGGCATCAAATGGTAATTCCATGGTTTGGTTCAATGCAAATCCCTTCTGATTGGGACTGGTTTAGTGGGGTGGTGATAGCACAAGTTTCATTGATTGTTTATTGAAGTTTCCTTATCCCCAGCCTAAGGAGTAACTTGCAGAGCTGAGGGGAGGCTGAATCCACAGCTGAAGGGTTGCTTTGCCACTCCTGTGTTCAACAGAGAAGGTGTCAGACCTTTGGGTTTTGTTCTTACCTATGTGATTGGTCACTGAACACAAGTTCTGGAATCTTCAACTGAAAAAAAAACTAATATTGATTAGAAACTATGCAAAATGGGCTTGAGTGTTCTCAGGTTTTATATACCCACTCTTCCCTCCAATTCCTGAGACTTGCTCTCTATTTTTGGAAAAAGATGGTTTTAAACGCAGAATTATGTTAATTGGAGCTGCTTTTTATGGAGAGCAACTTTCATGTAAATGCATCACAAGAAATTTCTGATGGTTCAAATGATTAGTTTTTAATTAGGAAAATCTTTACTACACCAGGATCTGATGGGAGCTCTTAGGGCTTTTTATATTTTGTGTATCAAGCAAATGATACGCCAGTGAATTGGCTGAATATTTAAATTGGCTGCCTTGAGGAGATGAGTTTGCAGATGAATAGAAATTCATATTTTCTTACAGAATTTGTTTGAGATTTGCTATGAGGATGGTACTGAAGGGCAGCTCAGATTTGCTGTAGTTGGGGCAAAATGGCAAGGTGCATTTTGAAGCAAGACTAGTGCTTTTTGTTGGCATTTGGCTTTTGGTCACTGGGTGGATCTGTGGTAGAAGCCTTTGTGGTTCCATGTGTTCAGAAATTATCCTGAGTGACTCCTTCCCACTGTCTCCAGAAACTACACTCCTGATTTTATATCTGGAGCTTGAGTTGTTGCTGGTCCCAGAGGATGTTAATTCATGGGGAACTTAATGCTTCCTTTTGGATGGAAGGAAGAAGCCAGGATCAGTTCAGAGCTGAAAGATGTGCTTTCTGTTGCAGGTTCACTGCTGTAGACACCTCTTCTCCCACCAGCAGCAGTGGCAAATGCACTTCCACAATGTTTTCCTTCTCAACCACTTCCAAAACTGCTCCTGGGGGTTCTCTGAGCCAGTCCACACCCGTTGCAGCCTCTCCTGCCACACCACTGAAGACTTCATCCCCTGTGCCTGCCACAGGTAGTAGTCTGATCCTGTTGTTGGAAATAGTGCATTATAAAAAGTGTTCTAAAGGTTTTAGGGCATAGTGAGCTTCCATCTCTCAAACGATTGTGACTGGAGGTCTGGAGGTCCTCAGGAATGGTACAGCCAGCTACTGCAGAGTGACTGTTTTTAGTGTTAGCAGAGAGGTTGGATGGGAGTGAAAAGGCACCTGAGGAAGGTGTATTCTTGAACTAGGGCCCATAGCACCACTTCAAACAGCAGTTATTGTGTGTCTGATCACAACATGCTTTCTCAAACTTTGTAGAAGTTCATAAATTAATGGTCCTTTTCTTAAATTCCAGCGGCACGTCCTGCTCAAAATGTTCCTTCAGCTTCCTTAATACAGAAGATACCCAAAATCACCCCAACTGCAGCAAAGCCAAGCTCTGCTCAGGTAACAGGAACTTATGTGGATTCTTCAGAGGGTGAATGTTTTGCACGGCCTATGAATTGCTGAGAATTCCTTGGACAGAACTAGTATTCTTAGGTCCAAGAATTAGCTGGCTTTTGACATTAAAATAACAGCAAATCTGTGGTTCTAAAACAATGTTCTCTGCATGTCTTTAGAGAGCTGTGTTTTGGTTTGTGTTGTTATGATCAGTTACCTGGTGTCTGAATGGAGTTTCTAGCGTGGCCTTTTTTGATGTTCTGAACTCCTTGTTGCAATGAATATATCCTTAATGTTGGGTTTGTCTTTTTTTTTTTTTCCAGGGCAAATCAGCACTCCCCAACACAGCTTTAGAGAAGCAGACCCACCAGTGGAAGGATTCTGACCCTGTCATAGCAGGAATCAGAGAGGAGGTGAGATTCTGAAGCAGTTTTCTACATTTTAGAAACTGTTAAGACTACAGACAGTTCAGTTGTGTTCTGATAGTGTCTTTAAGTAACTTAGGAATCAGAATGGAAATGTCCTCTTCAGTCATCATCACTCACTGTGCTAAAAAGATGGAGTATTCTTTGCTGTTAAGTGTTCAAGAAAACCTTTCCTGCTTTGTCTGCAAGGTGTTTGTGGTGTAGGTGAAGCATGACCCAGGAGCTCTGTCACTTGTCCCAGACCCTGCCTGCTTCAGTGGCTGCACTTTGCTCTTCTTGACTTTGTAGATTGCACATTTTCAAAAGGAGATGGAGGAGCTGAAGGCCCGGACTTCCAAAGCCTGTTTCCAGGTTGGAACTCCAGAGGAAATGAAGATGCTGCGAACTGAGTCAGATGATCTTCACACCTTCCTCTTGGAAATTAAGGAGACAACAGAGGTGAGCAGAGTATCTTCAAACTGTAAACCATTTAGCTCCTCAGCAGTGACTTTTCCTCACCTGATGTTCCTGCTTAACCTGCTAAAGCTGCACTGATGTAGATGGAACACCTGACTCTGCAGTGTTAATGTGGGGGTGACATTTGCATTTGTGCTTTCAGGCAGATGCTTGCAAAAGCCCTTGTGCTGGAGATGGCAATGAAAAATGGTACTTTGAACCTTGTCCCATCTGTTCTATTTCTCTTTGCAGTCACTTCATGGAGATATTAGTGTTCTGAAGACAACCTTGCTGGAGGGATTTGCAGGGGTAGAAGAGGCTAAAGAACAGAACGAACAGAATCGTAGCTCGGGGTATTTACACTTGCTCTATAAGAAGCCTTTGGACCCCAAGAGTGAAGCACAGCTTCAGGTATGAAGCATGTCAGCCCACTTCTAATAGAGAGATTTAAATAAAATTTAAAAAAAAAAAAAAGAGGCTTGCATGTACAAGTGCCCAGCATTGTTGTTCTGCCCTAGGTATTTGCTGTTTCAACATAGTCTAGCAAAAGTACAGTGAGCTTTGTTTTCCATGAATTTCAAGATATGCTGAAAAAGCTCTCCTAAAGCTCCTCTCTGTTGTTGCTGTTTGCAGTGATGTTTCAAAACTCCTGCTGAAGGGAAGTAGTTCACCTGAGATCCAAGTCTATTCTAAGCTTAGAATGTGACTCTTGACATTCTGTTCCTTCTCAGCCTGTAGTGTTTGCTCAGGGATTTCAGATAAAAGAGTGTTGGGGCTTTTTTTCTACACTTTATAGAAGAATTCTTGGAATTATTTTTATCTTCAGCAAGTGCCTTATGGAACAATTTGATGATTTATTATGACTTACAGAATTGTGTGGTTAATTTCATGGATGGTGGAGCATAAAGCTTAATGATATTCTGAAAGCTGTGGCACAAAGGAAAATAACCAGCAGTACATAAAGAGGCTTTCAAAGACAGGAAAGAAAGTAGGGGTGAAGCACTCTTTGTTACAGCTCTGGTGATGAGGGCTATTTAACCCTAAGCAAAATAGAGTGAATGTGCCTCACAAATGATACTTGGTCTTTTATACACTGATAAGTTCCCCTCAAGGAGTTTGACTGGCAGGCTGAAGGCATAATTGAATGTCATCTTTGTGGCAGTAGGTATCAAAAGGAGGCATGCAGTTATTAGAAAAGGAACTGACACAAAGTAATTTCTTTCAGATCTGATCTCTAATCTTCACCTGGATTCTGTAGATTGATTCACAGTCTTAATTGCATGCCTCCTTTGATGTCCAGTATGTCTCTGCAACAGCTCCAGCTTATGCTTGTGACTTCAGAGACAGGGTTATCTTGAAATGCATGTTTCATTGTTCTAGAGAGAGGATCATGAGGAAAGACTAACACACTGAGAGAGAAATGGAAGTGGATTGGAACATGAGAGAACTTTCAGGTCAATTTTCTGAAAGTTTGTAAGAAAACTGCTCTGACTCTTAAATTTTGCTCGGTCTACAATCATCCCCATCCTCCTGGGTGAGAAAAGCTCCCTTAGTCAGCTTCGTGTCTTAGTTTTCAATGAAGTTTTAAAGACTCTGAGACTTTTCTGATGTCCAGCCATATTGAGCCAGGGAGTTGCTGCTGTATAGTTGCTGGAGAGAGAAAACCGGGGCTTGGCAGTGTGTAACACTAAGCCCACAGCAGGACTAGATTTGATTTCAGGTTAGGGATGTCATGCTAGGATTTCATGCTGTGTCTTGCAGTGGAATTTTTCCCAAGCTGTGTTCCTTGGCTGCCTCATCATTGTATTTAAGTGAGCATTCTGTTGGGATGAGCTGCAATCAACTGCAGTTTCCATTTCCATATTACAAGGTCAGAGTTCGAACCATGGCCATGGCCATGCCAGGCTGGAGGGATGACAGTAATGAGGCTGAATGCTGGGTTTGTTTAGGGAGCAGGGCTTGAGGCCAGAGGTCTCTGGCTTAGCTGTGCAAGTTGTGCAACTGTGTGGTCATGGGTAAGTCACTTTACTCTCTGTGCTTTTTTTCCTACCTATAAAAATCACATTAATTCCTTGCCTTAATGTGGGAGTTGTGAGCATTTGTGAATGCTTACATGAATCATAGTCTGTGAAGGCTGGTCTCCTAGAGCCTTTTGAGTAGCCTGCAAAGCTTTGATCACTTGTAATTGTTAGAAGTTTCAGCATAATAAAATGGGAGCAAATGACTCATGTTCTGGAAATGACATTTGAAATAAGGATTGTTTTGTATAATGCCTGGCGTTTGTAAAACCCTTTCTTTCAAGAGCTGGCAATGTTGTGCAAATATTATGGAAAGTATTATTTCTAGAGAGATAAATGAGAGCTGGGCTAAAATGTTCAAGCCAAGCCCTGTGTGTACCCCACTGACTGATAAGTAAACTTTCACTATGTTTGGTTCTGCTGTGCTGGTAAAGCTTTCCAGGCAGAAATATGGGGAAGTGCTGCATGGCTTGGGCTGAACAAGCCCCAGAAGTCTTCAGCCTCTTCAACTGAAAATGAGATTTCTGAATTGAGCTTTATCTTGCACGGTAGGAGATTCGGCGCCTGCACCAGTACGTGAAGTTTGCTGTTCAGGATGTGAATGATGTTCTGGATTTGGAGTGGGATCGGCACCTGGAACAGAAGAGAAAGCAGAAGTAAGGAATTGAAACTGGAGTACGGAGTGACTCTAAAGAGCAGATCAGTGAATTGGGAATTAGTCTCTAAACAAAAGCTGTTTAATACTATGATCTTTTTCAAGGGGTCTGCGAATAAAGCTTGGTTAAGACACTTACTGGGAGCTATAGCTTTAGACTCTGGCTTCATACATGTTACAAGCTTCCTATGTCTGTGTACACTGTAAATAGTGCTTATAAAAAAAGAAACCCTATAAGCTTTGCAGAAATCCATTGATAGTAGCTAATGAAACCTTTCTAATAGAGTAAACGTTGTGAAGTAAATGAGCTGAATGTGAATAAATTAGCAGCATATCTAAAGGAGAAATACGCATTTGAGATGAACTGAACTTCTTTGGTGTTCAAACCAAACCACGCTTGACCTCATTGAGTTTAAGGAGCCAGAACCACTAAACCACTTGGTGTTTGCTTGCCTGCCTGTGGCCAGTTATACAGAATAGTCCTTATCCCTTGATCTGATCCCTTCAGGCGCCTGATTGTTCCTGAGCGAGAGACTTTGTTTAACACCCTGGCTAATAACCGGGAAATAATCAACCAGCAGAGGAAGAGGCTAAATCACCTTGTGAACAGCCTGCAGCAGCTCCGCCTGTATAATCAGACATCCCAGTGGAGTGTTCCCAGTGATACATCTCTCAGCAGTGCTCAGAGGTATGTGAGACTTGAATTTCTGAGTGGTCTTGACACTCCTTCTCCCTTGCCCCCAGCAACGTGCAAAGGTGCATCCTCCAAAGAATGGTGTTTTGTGGGCATGGTGTGGGAGGACAGGATGTCCTAAAAATTATACTAAACTCTGCCCAGGTGATACAGGAGCTCATTGGTTGTATTCTGTGACACCCTGTTTGATCCTGTATCAGAAATTTCCTCTAAAGTTAAGGGGAATATAATAAATGGGATAATAGAGCCTCCAGGCTGAGGTACTGCTGGTGTCTGACTTCAGTGGAAGAGGTGAACGGCTCTTGAAGTTTGCAAAATAGTTAAAATGCATGTTTTTAAATTGCATAGTCTCTAGAGGAGCCAGTTGTTCTTCCATGGTTCTAGTGGCTCCTTTGGCCCACTTTTGTTCCTGATTTGGTTGGCTTCTTTCTGCTGATGGTGCTTTTTCACTGCTCTGTTTTGTCCCAGTTTTGACAGTGACCTTGAAAGCCTGCGCAATGCCTTGATGAAAACTACCTTGAAATCACATGCCAAACCTCTGCCTAAAGCACCTGGTAATTTATTCTTTCTTTCTGGCATTGACATTGTAAATGGGAATTACTTTTTTTTTGGTTTTTGACTTGCAGTTTGATTGTAGACTAATAACTCTCTTCCATTTTCCAGCTAAATTATCCCCAGTGAAGCAGGCACAGTTGAGGAATTTCCTAGCCAAGAGGAAAACACCACCAATTAGGTCTACAGCTCCAGGTAAACCTTTAGTTACTGTAGAAGCCTGAAACAGTTTCCAGGAGGGTGACTGCTTGCTGTGGGACTCATCCCCTAATTCTCCTTTCCTGTCTCCCCATCTGCTCTCAGTAAGAATTTCCTTCAGTTAATGTCTGGTTGAAGGCTGTCTTTCTTGGCAGTTAAGAAGTCAAATCCTATCAATGCAGGATTAAAACAAGCCAACAGAAGAGCATCCTAAAATAAGAGTGCGTCTGTTGTTGCTGTTGGGCTGGATGGTTCCCTCAACTTAAATACACACGTGATTTTGTTTCTGGTGTTTGCAGCAAGTTTGTCCCGCTCTGCCTTCTTGTCCACAAGATATTATGAGGATTTGGATGAAGTCAGCTCAACATCCTCAGTTTCCCAGTCACTGGAGAATGATGATGCACAAGCAGTGGACCAGGAAGAAGAGGCTGCTCCAGTCCAAGTGCCTCGTCATGCTCCTGTGGTCCGAACTCCCTCTGTCCAGCCTGGTTTGCTGGCTCAGTCTCCATCCTTTGGGAAGCAGCACCTCTCCCTGGGTACTTTGCGTGAGTTGTGTTTGCAGTGTCTCTTCTGAGTATGTTCCTGGGGGTATCTTCAACCACTGCATCCATTGCCAGTGCTTCAGGCCCTGGAGAAGTGAGGTTGCAGGATGCAGATTTATGCTGCCAAGTTTCCAGGAGCAGTAGCAGAGTGGCATGGTTAACTCATGAACTTGAGCTAAAAGCTCTAAAACACTGTGACTCATTGTGGTTTTGTGATAGCCTGGTTCTTTCAGATTGTAGTCACCTAAAACACTTCCCAAAGACTAGGAAACTGAAGTCCTGCTGCATTTGATTGACGTGGCCGGGAAATTCTAAGCCCAGCAAGTCTCAGTAAGAACAGTATTTGCATATGCTCAGTCTGCCTTATGTGAGAGAGGTTTTTTTAATCTCTGAAACCCGAGAGAAAAAATAAGGTGTCAGCAGAAGTGTCTGTAACAGCAAACTTAAAGTCCTCTAAAGCACTGAAATGACATCTATTGAGACTTAGTTGCTAAATTCCTTGGGATACACTGAAACTGCCAGGGGACAGATTGTGTTGTTTGAAAGGTCTGCACATCAGTCCTGTCAGAAGGAAACTGTGTACTTAGAGGAACTGCAGTTCAGCAAAGGCTTTCAAAGACTCCTCTGATTTGTAGAAGTACAGTGGACTGTAATATTTTTGTTCATTTGTTTTTTAGTGCCTACATCTTCAAACAGGATCATACCACAAGGGGCAGACAGTACAATGCTTGCAACAAAGACTGTGAAACACGGGGCCCCTGCTCCCACTGTCACTGTTCCAGCTCCACAAGCAGCTGCTGCTGCAGCTCTGCAGAGGCAGATGGCTGCTAACCAGTCCCCAGGTAAAAGGATGGCTAATTGCCCAAGTGACCTCTGAGCAGCTGAATGCGGCTTTCACAGCAGTTTATTTCTCTCAGAGGAGAAGCTCATCAAACTAAATGTGACGCAGATCTGTAGATGTTGCACCTCTGAGCTATCCAGTGTTTCTTTGTCTTCCTTCTGCCTGTGAGCTGCAAGTACAAAATGCCTGAGGAGCTCCCACCTCAAGTTGCTTCTGCCTTTCCCATCTGTGCAGTGGCAGAAATGTCGATGAGGTCCTGGCACGACCACTGATCTGTGTGCAGGAAACTCTTAGAGAGCAGAGAAAGGATGTCACTGGCCTGTATTAATAGCTATTCATTATTAGCTATGCAATTAAGGGTCTGAATTGTAAAGCAAGTTAATATTGAAATTTAAAGGTGAATTGTTGCATTAAGCGTTGGATTTGCGTGCAAGGTTTTGAGTTGACAGGGGAAAGGTTCCCCAATCTAAGCTGTTCCTGTTTTGCTGTAGACATTTCTTGGTGCTTCTCCAGCACTGCAGTGTCAGTGCAGAAAAGAAACACAACTCAGTTACTGGTAGAGGAATTGGATTCGTTTGTTTTCCTTGCCCAAGGAGTGCATAAGTGCAGGAGGTTAACGAGTGTCATGAATTCTGGCAGAGGCTGGGGTGTAACTACACAGGTCACTTTTGTTAACTGAAGATGTTACAGTGTGTGTAAGGGAAAGTTCATAAGAATAATTAGATTTGGTCAGCAAGCAACAAAAAATGTACCAACTGTATAGATTGCTGTCCACTTCTCTGGTGTCTTTATTGGGGGTGGAGGTACCAAATGTTTTGGGCCAGAAACTTAGATGGATTTTATTTTGGAGTTACTCAGGCACCAAAATGCTTAATATGGAGGTTGTCTTTACATGTTTTGTTTTTTCCTCCTCTTTTTTTTTGTTTCTTCAAGCTGTGAGCACCTCCCTGACTGAATCCACTCTGAAAAACGTTCCTCAGGTGGTGAATGTGCGAGAACTCAAGTCCAGTGCTTTGACTCCAGCTGTGTCTGCAGTAATAGGGTGAGTGAGTGCTCCCCTCCTTTCTGGTGGCCTCCTGTAACACTTGCACTAGAGCACATCTGCCAGTGGGGAGCAGCAACAGTGTTTTACATGCTCTGGCTGTGGAAGAGCTAAAGGGGGTTGCATTTAGAGTGTTGAGTTTGTGGAATGAAAGGAAGAAACAAAGATCTTTCCAGGTCATTCAAGGATTTGCTAATGGCTTGCCCTGAACAAATGATGAGACCAGTATTAACCTCCTTCTCCATTAGTCTGTGAAATGCATTTTAGTGCATCCTCTCCTTTTGGGATCCAGTGGTTTTGCTGTTAATATGTACTTTGGACCTGGTAGTGACCTCCAGTCACCACCTCTTTTCTGCCTCTTTCAGTGAGGGAAGCACTGCTCTCTGTCACTGAGTGTGGTCTGACTTGTGTCCAGATGGTTTCCTTCTACTTTGTCATCCATTACAGAGAAAACCTCTGGAGTTAAGCTTCTGCTGTGTGTTCCCAGATTCACTCCCTGAGGGAGGCAGAACTGTGCTCTGGCTTTTCCGGAAACTTGTCTTCGGATTTTTTGACATCAGAATTTTGACTGAAGGGTTGGGTGTCACTAGGGGCTGATCCCTTTGGGGAAATACAGAGCTGCAAGACTGTCTTCCTCATGAGTAAATTATGAATGTTGACTTCTGGTATATAACCTTGAACTTGCTACAATTTCTTGTGAGTTAGCTGTAACACTTGGCCTCCCTGCTCTGCCTTGTACAGACAACAGCCAGCTCAGCTCATTCCAGAGATTTCTGTCTTATCACAGGCTCTGTCACCAGCCACAGAACTGGTCCTTTTCTCTGTCATTGTAATGACCTTGAAACCCTCTTTGCTTGAAGTTCCTACTGTTGCTTAAGACCAGGATAATGCACTATATTCTGGGCTGGGAAGGCAAGGGCACTACTTACTGAAAAGTATGAGCAAAGTTGGACTCAGTGCATTAAGTGAGTTAAAATCACCAGGTATCTCTGAGTGTAAGTTCATACTGAGTTGCAAATGCTTTATCCATGTAACTGTGAGCTGTATGTGCAGCTCCTGGAACAATTGCTGTTGTTGCATCAATTCTGGTTTTCATACATTTGTGTATACTCTTCAAAGTCAGAGAAAAAAGGTGAAGTTCCTTTGATGCAGCTTTTCAAACAGGGAACAGTGTTAGAGTGGTGGTGCTCAGCTGCTGACCTTGAGGTTGGCTTCATGGTTTCTTCTGCATTTTAATTGAGAAACAGTCTGGGAGCATTTTAGCAGTGCTGTGACCAAGAAGAGTTTTCCATCCTTTTTTTTTCATCACAGCTATGATGAAAAAAGTAGAAAGTACTGGCTGTACATAGAGAAGGCTGTGAGCAAGCAATACATAAATGAGATTGGTTTTCACTTGAGCTGTAGTTAAAGACCCGTCTTACTTTCAAGTAGAGACTGGCAGTATTGATTGATCTCTCTAATTTACAGATCTCCAGCTAGCTTGGTATCTTGGAGGCTTTCTATAGTCTTATTTTATAGCTGACCTCATAAAAATGTACTTTCTAAAAATTCTACCCAAATGGACCGTGCTTGCCAGTCAGATTCAGCACTAAAATGAAGAGCATTCACCCAGCAAAGTTAATTCATCAGTTTTTGCTACTTCAGACATCCTGGCTCTCTTTTGCTGCCACAGCACACTCTTCGGGTTGTTAAGCAGGAATGATTTTTCAGTTGTTATCAGCTGTTCAATGGCCTGTGGCTGGGTGTGTTGGTGGTCCCAGTCCAGTTACTAACAGGTAGTTTTTAGTGGGGAAAAAAAAAATCCTCTTTCCACAACTGAAGCCAAACCCAGCATTTTCACAGCCTTGTCAGAGAACCTGTGGGTCAAGTGATCTTGAGACTTTCCTGGGGGAAAGGTCCCACCCTCTCATGAATTTCACAGACCTTCTGTTGTTTTCTTCTTTGTTCAGTTTAAATTTGAATTTACAGCTGCACCATCCCACCACCAACTCCTTCCAGTGTTAATCTTGAAGTTTTCCTTGTTTGCTTTCCTCTTGCTTTGGGCAGAGGGCAAATCCAGGCCATGCAATGTAGAGAGAGAGAGAGCACCCATTGCTGGAGGGGAGAAAGGACTTAATAGTGATGCAAAGCTGTTTAAGGCACAAAACCATATCCAAGACCAAATGGCTGCTCAAAATGTTTTGTGCATGTGTCCACGTCCTCTGGAATATGGTAGCAAATTCCTGGTGAGTTAACCTATAGCTGACCAGACAGTAAATGCAGTTTGGGAATCTACATGCTTTAGGAGACAGACAACTTTGGATGCCCAAATTTACTTTTGCAGCCTCAGTCCTTTTTATAGTAGAGATTGGTTATTTCCTTAGGAAATCTGGCCTGAGTCAAGATGGAGAGAGCCTGCTAGGGTAAGAAAGCTGGCCTTTGCCACCAGAACAATGCAACCAGTGTTGAATTTAAGCTTCTGAAAGCTTCTGGTGTTGGTCATTGAAGCTTTTGAACCTGGTGGGCCACGGACTTGGAGGTGCTAAAACTGCTTGGCTGTTCCCACCTTACAGCAATGTGGTGTGTTAGTGACCCACAGTGCAGAGTCAGGTGCTGCACCCCATAAGAAGCTGCCATTCTGCAGCAATTGTCTCTGGGCTCTCATGTGCAAGTTAGTTCATGGTCAGAATTCCCAAACCTATAATGTAGAATACAGGTTGGTTTTATTACAGTTCTCACCATGACTTCATTAATGTTTACACTTCACTTCAAAGACAGGAAATGCTCCCTCCACGCCCTCCCAACTTTGTCTCCCTGCTCAGCATTTCTGAGCACTGCATTTATTTGTCTGGGCTCCACACTATAAAGGAAGCTGCTTAGATTTGTTATCCACTAGGCATAAAATTGTAATCCCCTTACCTGCTGATTTTTCATCAACTCCCTGTAAATTAGAAAGCTCTGACTCTTCAGAGTCAGAGAATATGTGAAGAAGACTTGATCATTTAAGTCTGGAGGTTTATACACACTTGCAGACTTCCTTTGTTAAATGTGGCTGATTCATTTAAGAGGTTTATTCTCTAATCAGATTTGTTCATTTGGAGTTGTGTGTGGAATCTTTAATAGCGGCGGGTGTTCAGGGCTTCTGGAAGCTGTGCTTTTTGAGAGCAGAGGAAATCCTCCTTCAGACTAGTTATTCATATAATTGTTTATTTTTTCTTTTTAAGATCATCTGTACCTCACTCTGCAGCCCAGGCAGTCCATCAAGTTTTGGCAACTGTTGCTACAAATCAAGCCAAACAGGTACCTGATACAGAACCCTTTCCCTCTGGAATACACTACCTGGGCATGCTCAGCACAGTTTGGGGGCTTAATTGTTGATGAACAAATCATCCAAAAATCACTTTTCACAGCTTGTCCTGTATTCTTGGCAAACCATTTATCTATCTCTGACCTCGACAGTGTGATGTCAGACATATCTGTGTTATGTCTTGCCTTTTGTCACTTTTGAAGACTTGCAGCTTTCTGTGGTCACAGCCTTGCTGCAGGAAGGGTTGCAGCAAACAGACAGCAAAGGAAAGTGTATTAGGTAGATACACCTAAATTTCACTCCCAAGAGCCCCATGACAGGCAGTCGAGGGAGAGACTTATCCTACTGAAACCATTTCTTACTGGTTGACAAGCTGCTGGGGTTTATATCTACACATCAGAAGAAACAACACAGCAGTCTTTATCCCCTGAAATCACTGAGCTGCTGCCCATGGAGGCTTACTGACCTCTTGAAAAAGTCAAGTGTTGAGCCTGTATTTAAGTGTCAAGATATAACAGGCCCAAGATTGAAGGGCACTTCTTAGTGCTTCGACCACTTTCTCTATTTTATTCCTAAGTCATTGTGTGACACTAATAATACCAAACCAGTGTTGAAGGACCTTTTCTTAATGGACAGACTGCACTGACCTGAAGTGGTGTTGTGTTTTTAGACACCTCTAGCAAGCTCGATTAAGGGACAGACTCCACCTTCCTCTGTGTGTGCACCCTGTACTGTGGCATCCACAGCTGCTCCAGCAGCATCTGGGAACAAGATCTCAGGTGAGTTGTTTTCAGTGGACATGGAAATAAGGCCTGGATATCTTGCCACCTCTCAGGGTGAATGAAGACAGAGTAAAAGATTTGCCTCCACTGAGAGGTTGCTCTGCCAATCTCAAGGGAGAGAATTTGAGAAACCAAGTTAGAGAAGCACAGCAGAGTGCTTTTCTATCCTGCCCTGTGTTGTGTCTCTGTTCCTGCATCTAGAATTCAGGGATACAATTCCTTGTTCAGAGTGGGCTCAGGAAGTGTAACCCTTATCAGGAAAGGCTGAAAGCACATCTTCCAAAGGCTGCTGAGGCTGGACAGCAAATCAAAAGCAGCTGTTTTGTTTTTAAAACATGGAAATCATGCTGGTTTTAAACACTTTAAATATGCTGGTTTGATTTTTAAACACACAGCATTGTAGGAGTATCTGAACAAGCTTGAAATGAACTAATTTTGGTGCTGGGTCTGTTGAGCATTGAGCTCTAAGACCAACCTCAGAGCAAGTTCAGATCAGCTGCACAGTTTGGAAGTTTCTAAGGAAAGGAATGCTCAGTTCACATCATTCAGTGCAAATGAGGGAAGAGGAAACAAGGAAGGAAGGAATTGATTTTTAATGTGTATTAGATAATAATACTTGCATTGGACATGGTTTTATAAGCCTCTTGCATAAATGTCTGAAATCCATCTCTGTTGGTCTTTTGCCTTTAATCCGTGGATGTAGGTTGCCTCTTAGCCAGGGGTAAAAAGCAGTAAAAATAGCTGGGAATCATATTTGACTTGGCAAATGCTTCTTAAATTTTGGTTTATTGAAAATGTCAGCTCTTGAATTTGATAGCATTTCCATTCTATTTGAAATTAATTACATTGCAGATTGTGCGTGCAAGCTATTCCTTCCCTTTCTGACAGGTGCCTTTTTTTTTTTAATCTATTTGTAAATATATTTTATCAGTATATTTATTTGTTGTTCTTGTACCTTACAGGACAAGGGACAGTAAAAACAGTTACAGCTGTTTCTTCTACTGTGACATCAGTGCAAGCAACAACTTCACAGCTTAACAAAGCCTTCTCGTTTTCTTCTGCAGGGTCTGTATGAACCTTAAGATTTCTTTGTGGTTGACATTAAATATGAGCACGGGCTGTCACAGCAGGTGTTGCCTGTGAGCTGTGTAATAATGTGAAATGGCACCTGCAAATGTCAGACTGGGAGGGCAGGGGCTGTACCAGAGGGCTTGGAAGATCCTCTTTGTGAAAGCCTGAGTGAGGTCTGAAGGTCTCTGACACTTGGGCACAATATTGTGTTGCTGAGAGAGTTTTCAGTGTGTAACTAAAGGATGACTGGCTTGCTTTGGGGGTTTATTGGTAGTGGAGTATTGAAAAAAGTTTCCAGTTAGGACTTGAAATTTGTACTGATGGTCAAACCTGCTGAATGAATTATTTATTTTAGTACAGCAGAACAAATGTCATGTTCTGGCTTGAAAAACAGTCAGCTCCTGAAGGTGACTAGAGAGGCCCCATGCCATCTGGTGATGGCTGTTACATAACAGTAACACAAAGCAAGGCACATGTTATGAACATACAGTTACTCTGAAATCTCTCTTATGGAGTGTTTTCTTCAGGGATGGCAAAAATATTTCTTTGATCATATCTAAACATAATATGTGTTTAGGGGAGAGGGATCACTCCTTAGACATGATTGTTTGAAATTCTGCCTGTTTACCAGTCTAACACTCCAGTGAATTTCTCTTTATGAAGTGGGCAACATTAAGTATTTCAGAACACACATACTTTCAATTGGCTGGTTTCTTTCAGTATTACCCATTTCTCTGCACATTTGTCAAGTGGATGTTACCCAAATGCCTTGCTGTGCTCTTCAGAGAGCTAAAAGAGTCCTTTTGAGTGATGGAAAATCAGATTTAAAATGCAAACAACCCTGCCTTTGTCCCATGTGCAGTGCCTCAGTGTGTAAACCATATGCTAAATACAGTGCTGTTGTCAGTGATGTCTTAGTTCCACAGCCTGACTTCTGTATCAGCAGCTGAGCTTTGAGGATCAGAGAAAGTTTAAAAAGCCTCAGGAAATAAAGATTTCTGGAAGACCCCAGTGGCCATTATGAAAGATCACAGTATTTTTGCAAGACAGAATATTTTTAGTGTGAAATAGTTTATGTTAACTTTTCATTTCTGTCTTGCTATGAGGGATCTCCTTTTTTTGGTGGGTGTTAGCCCCTTTTGTACATGCACTGATTCTTCCCTTTTAGCTCTTTTAACCTCTACTTGCCACTGTGGTTTTTGCTCTTGGTAGTCTTCCCAAAGCTGTCAGTTTTTGGGGCATGATGTTCAGTGGCTGAGCTGCATGGGGGGAAAAAATATACAGCAGAAAGGAAGGAACATGGGAGGGTGAGGGGTGGTCAAAAGACACTCAAATTCTGACTCTTTAACCCTCTAGAAGGCTTTTCAGAGAGCAGACAAACAGAGCACAGTCTGTGCTTCTCTCCCAGTTCAGTTGTTGGAAAAACTGTTCCTGGGTGCCTGGCTTTGTGCAAGTCTGTACTGGAAATCTGAGTCTCAGAGTTGTCTTAATCATATGGTTGGAAGTTTCAACACTTGGAGCTAAGTGTCATTCTTTGCCTTCCTCCTCTTTCCTCCTAGGCCTGTGTTTAATTTTAGTGGTGTCACATCAGCTGCTTCATCACCGACGCCGCTCAGCCTCGCTTCCTCGCAAGGTTAGTTTGGCAGAGGGTGCCAACAGCATCTCTTCCTTACTAAGAGAATATTTACTCCTCTTAATTCATGTGGCTCTTGTTCTGTGTTGCAGTTGTAGTACTAAAATTGCAGTAACATTACACACAGAGGCAACAAACAGGGTTCTGCCCCTGTGATGCACAGGAGCCTTTTAGTTAAGAGTAAGCAAAATATTTGTTGCCAGGAACTTTTAGGAGGTACTAGTGTATGAAATGACCTGTAGTCATTTCCTCTGCTTTCTCTCATCTGTAGGTTTAAAGTTGCTGAGGTGGACTGACACAGAAAACTGTCATCCAGTGAAATAAGGGTTTAGTAATGGGAGGGAAATGCTTGGAATGGCTTTGTGTTGCTTCTAAAATTGAAGTGACAATACATAAGGCTGCCTTTCCATTTCATAGGTAGATCAGAGTTGCCCAGCCTGGACAAAGGGGACCAATACATTTGCTTTATAATACTCTTGAAGTTTTCTGCCTCTGATTTCAGTCTTGCAAAAGAAGTCATATGGTCAAAACCTTGTACCTGATGTTACTGGTTGCTCTGATAAGAGATCACCTTTTCTTACAAATCTGGGCTTGTTTCTATCCTTAGACCATCATCACAGTCACAGTAATGCTCTGATACACTCTTTATTTAAGCAGAGGCAACAAACTGGGCTTAAAATTTGAAGACTTGGTTAATGTAAGAGTTTAGGTAAATAACACAGATAAAGGAGGAGTGGGAGGTGCAGGAGACAGAGTTGTAAACCACAGCGTTGTGTGAGAGCAGATACTTTACACTGCTCTGTGAAATGGGAGGAGCACCTTTGTCTGTATTAGCTGGTGTTGGAACAACAACAGAAGGAATTTCAGTGCCTCAGGAGGGGAAAAAACGATACATTATTGAGTGTCAGTTACTTAAACATACTTAATATACTTATAGGGGAAAACAGGATAATACCAGCTCTGCTAAGAAGCTTTTGCTCTTTGTTATTTGATCTCCATGCAGATTTCCTATACTTTGTCCAAATCAGCCCAAGGTCCAAGCACCAATGCAGTGTTTTCAAGCTCAGAAATGAAATGACAGTACAGTAAATAAAACTAGCCCAGTCTCCCTTTAAGATTTCAGCAGTTTCACACTGTTGGACAGCAGAGTATGTTACAAGTGGAGCTGTTTTGGCAACTACATTTGAGAGCTTTTCTCTAGTTTTTCAAAGCTGAAAGCAGGCTGTGTAGAAACTGGTTGGTGGTCTATAAATAGCTGAATTTGTAAAGAAAGATTTGAATTTGTAGAAGACTCTTCAAGTGTTCAGAAAGTGTTTTTATGGCCTAAACTCTGTTCTGAGCCATTGGTTTAAACAGAGTTCTGTAGTGAATGCCAGGAATTGTTTACCTGAACCAAGTAAGAAGGGGTGAAAGTGGTGTCAGTAGTAAATGGTCTGTAGTAACCAGGTCTTCTATGTTTTTATCAAACAGTTGAAAATTAAATAGAAGCCAAAGGCTGGAATTGTCTGTACTCAAAGAGAGGGATAGTTAAGTGGAGGCTATGACATGACAGTAACAGTTTTTCACTGCCACTCTGGCCATAAAGGCTTCAGATATCACTGTTGTCTCCTGATTGCACATGAAAAGTGCGCAGCTACCTGATGATCAGAGGCCTTATAGTTTTGAGGCAAAAGCACTGACAATCTGTGAAGTGCTGAAATGGACTAGTGTTACAAGAATTATAAATGAGCTTTGCATAACCTAACTCGATTTGTAACCTTCTCTGTCTCTCTCTCTCTCTCTCTGACAGCCCCTGCTAAAGAGTCTACCCAGCCTGACTCATTTTTGTTTGCTGGGAGTTCCAAACTTGCACCAATTCCTGAGGGCTCCTTTGCTTTTGGGTCCCACAAGTCAGCAAGTGCTTCAGGAGGTGTAGTAGGAAGTAGCTCCTCAGCAGACAGCACCCAGTCAAACAAACCTGCTGCAACAACATCTTCTGCTCCCCCCACAGCTTCTGGCAAGCTGGATGCAGCTCCATCTAAACCAGATCACTTGTTTCAGAGTAATCTGGCTGGGGAAACTCTTGGGAGCTTCTCAGGACTACGGGTTGGTCAAGTAGATGATAATGCCAAGACCACCACTAAAACACCATCTACCAGTGTTGCAGGAACACAGTCAACTAAAGTATCTACAATACCTTCTGGGTTTAATTTTGCTGCTCCCCTGACATTAGGAAAAGCTGGAGAAGCTGCTCCAACATCAGTCACGTCAGCTGGCACAGCATCCCTGCCCAGTAGCACCAGTACCACAGGCAGCCTCTTTGGCAATGTCCAGTTAACCAACACAGGCTCTTCTGGGGTGTTTAATCTTGGAGGCTCTAGTGGCAACAAACCCACCTTCTCATTTGGTATTCAGCAAACAAACAGTGTGAGCACATCCACCTCTACCCCTTCTACTCTCTCATTTGGAAGTTTCTCGAGTTCATCACAAACTGCTGTCCCTGCTGCAACTCCTGGTAAGTCTGCAGGGGATGCCAAATTGCCGTCTGTGCCGGAAAAACCACCTGAAAACGAGGCTGTAGCAGCTGGGGCTTCACCTCCAGTGACACAGTCCCCACAGGCACAGGTCTCAGAGCCAGCTAAAGAACCCACTTTACCCCAGGCCACAGCAGGGGACACTGGTCTGGAGGGCTCTGCCACCACAGCAGCACCACCTGCCCCCGATGCCGTGGCTGCTCCTGCCTCCACGAGTGATCTGAAGGCAGCAGTGCCTCCTGCCCTCTCTGCAGCACCCCCAGCAGATCAGAATGTCTCAGCAACCACCTCTACAGCAAACGTTGCCTCTCCTGCAGAAGCCACAGGTGTGTTGGCTGCTACCTCTGAAGTTACTACAGCTGTGCAGAGTCCGGCTGTTGGTGCTCCTGTGTTTGCCCCCACTTCTGCAGGCTCCTCGGTGTTCTCTCAGCCTCCAAGCTCCAGCTCTTCTGGCTCAGCATTTAGCCAGCCTGCTGGTGACACAGCTGCCACTCCTTCCACACCACCAGTTTTTGGACAGCTCCCAGCAGGTACCACAGCATCCTCTCCGTTTGGTCAGCTCACCACCAGCACTCTGTCCGCTGCCACGGCCACCACACAGCCTGCCAGCTCAGGCTTTGGTACTTCTGCTTTTGGCACCACCACGACAGGGGGCTTTGGTCAGCCAGCCTTTGGGCAGGCACCCATCTTTGGGCAACCTGCAAGCAGTTCCTCAGGTGGCTTCACCTTCAGCCAGTCTGGGTTTGGGACAATGCCAGCCTTTGGTCAGCCAGCAGCTTCCACAGCAGCCTCGAGCAGCGGGAATGTTTTTGGAGCACCAGCTAGCACCAACAGCTCCAACTCCTTCTTTGGACAGCCATCCTCCAGCACTGGAGGGGGGCTCTTTGGACAAAGCAGCCCCTCTGTGTTTGGGCAGAGCACTGGCTTTGGGCAAGGGGGATCTGTCTTTGGAAGCACTGCTGCTGTCACCACCACCACGTCATCTGCTGGGTTCAGCTTCTGCCAGGCTTCAGGTAAGAGCAGACTGGCAGTTGTGGCATCCCAGTGGTGCTGTCTGGCTGAAGTGCACACCAGTACAGCACTGGGGAAAGCAGGATGGTTTTTAATGCTTTGGTTTTCCCCTGTGGCACCTGATTTTTTTTTTTTATTTTTTTTTTAGTTGAGTTTGTTTGGTTGGTTTTGTTCTGTTTTGGTTTGGGGCTTTTTTTTCAATTAGTAAGAACAAGAACTGCAATGTGTGTGAGGGGGAGACTGATGTTGGAGACCAAAGCAGCTTTTGCTCTGCTTCACTATTCCTCAGCAGGCCTCTCTCGATGCAGCCTTATCAATCCAATCCTGCCTTCATTTTATACTTACAAGTTTACCTGGATTTAATTTGGAATTACATTTTGTCCTGCCTGTTTGCACAATAAATGTAAGTGTTGTAAATTGCTACACAGAAGAGACAAGGCAGCTCTGAGACCATAACTGAGGCAATGAATACAGATGCAACCCTTCCTTCAGTGGGCTGCACTGAGGACGTGCAACAGGGGATGTACAAACAGGTGTAACACCATCTTGTCTTCTGGGGTGGCAAAACAATTTTAAACCCTTGAAGTGGTGAGTTAGCAGGGAGCTACCTGTTAAATCCACCTTTGCATTTGGAAACATCTCAAAACTAATCTAGTGGTAACATGACCATCACCTGCCCACACAGCTAAATTGAATAGTTACACAGACAAACCTCCTTGGTCAGTCTCCTTTTGTTCTCCACACTGCTCCATATATTGTTGTAGTCTTCCCAAAGGTTTGTCTGTGCCACCTTCAGAGAGCTCCCAGGGAAAAGTGAAAAGTACATAGTAATAATAGATAGCATGCATTTGCAAGGAAGAAAAACTAATTAGGCTTATTTAATTAAAAAATATGGCACTGCAGGCAACTGCTTGCTCATTTTAACTACAGTAGCAGAGCACAGTTAAATTGGGGGAAGTGAGCTCTGCTCGAGAAAGGTGTTCCTAATTATAGAAATGCAAGTTTTATTACAAAAGGTGCATTTAAGTGAACTGGGAAATGGAAAGGGGAGTTCTTTTTTTTTAATCAAAACATTTCATTATCTTTAACATGAATCTTCAGGTAACAAAGCTCAGATCCTCCTTACACAAGGGCAATCAGAAAGCTCCAGTGCCTGTGCACGACTTGCAGCATCACTGTAGCCATGTTAACAGAAATCCAATTCTCTTAGTGGCAGCAGCAATCCCACAAGTGAAAAGGCCTTTTGTTGTCTGCTAAGTTGGCCAAAGAGAGAAGGAGAATGACTTTCAAATAAGCTTTCAATGTATTTTATTACTTGTTTGTTGGCACATGCTTTGTATTTGTCCAGCCTGGATAGGTTTGGTAACATCATTTGTATCCCTGTGCTTTGGCATGGAAGACCTGTCTTTTCCCTGTCCTCTCCCTGAATGTCTTATGCCCTACTAATAGTCTGGTGGTTTATTTTTCTTTCTTTTCTTAGGTTTTGGTTCTAGTAACACAGGTTCTGTGTTCGGGCAAGCAGCTAATTCTGGAGGCACTGTCTTTGGCCAGGCAAGTATTTATTGCTTTTTGTAGAACCAAGGGACTGCTACATGGAGGGGACTTGGTCAGGGCTTCCTAGTTCTGAGTGATTTATAAAAAAAATAAGACAATTTGATCAATAAAGCATGTCCCAGTCTGTACTGAAGATACTGGCTGTTGTAGCGAGCACCAGGGCAGCACCTGCATGAATGTTTTCTGAGGGGTTTGGACACAAAAACATTTTATCACATGCAAGATAAGACAGAAATGCAGTAAGTCACCTGTCTTTATTCCATGCTAAGTGGAAAGTCAACAGTGTAGGGCAAGTCTCAAAGGTGTTACTCTATGCCGTGGATAAAGTTTAAGACAGACTTAAATAAAATTTCATGACATTCCATGCTAGAAGGTGATTGCTTGCTGGTTTGTCAGCCCCTTCATACATCCAGAGGAATAGGCCAGGCAGAAAGAGCAGCCTTGGGAACATGTGCTGCTTTGACTTCACTTAAATCCCTATTTTTTTTTTTTTTTGTTGTTGTGTTCTAGCAGCCATCTTCTTCCAGTGGAGGCTTGTTTGGAGCTGGAAGTGGTGGGAGAGATGGAGGCTTCTTCAGTGGTTTAGGAGGAAAGCCAAGTCAGGATGCAGCCAATAAGAATCCCTTCAGTTCCTCCAGTGGAGGATTTGGATCTGCAGCTTCCCAGAGTAAGTGAGCAAAACAAGAATACAAAATGTGCCGTGATTTCCATCTGCTTTTGTGATCCCATCTGCTTTTCTGCTGCTAGTTGTCTTTGAGTAAATTGTGTGTTAATATGAAAAAGGCTTTGAAGGGGTATATGTGATGTGTAATCCAGAATTTTTCTTTTAGGTTTATGAAAAACAAGTAGGGAAGCCATTGAAACAAAGAAAGCAGATGCAAGAAGTGTGAAGAATATCCATATTCTATAGGGAATTCTTGGCCAAATCCTTCCTTAGAATTGAACACTCTAAATTGTTGTCACTGAATTTCTGCTTCCAACTTAGTTGGAAGTTGGAAGGCTTTAATTATTCCTCATCTGCCCTAAGACACTAAAAATTTTTAAGACTCAGGAGAAGCCAAGTTAACAAATACATGAGGGATAGAAGTTTTGTCAACCTCATCCTAGAAGTGAATGTCTTTGTGCAGCACATACAAGATAATTTTATCAAACTTTGCTATGACATGTGGATAAAAAGGTAGCTGTAGAATTAACTGCAAGTGGCTGGAAGTAACACTTCAAGTCTTAAGGGAGCAAATCTGTTTATTTTATTACATCTTTAATGATCCATTGGGATTAATGGTTGAGGTCAGTTTTCTAACCTTGCCAATTTAATAGTTTATTGCAGTGCTGGGTTTTGTGATGAAATAAACCAGATGATTCACCAGGGAAAAGCTTTGGTTGTTCTGTGTCCTGACTCTAGACGATGTAGTCTTGTGAAAAATGAAAACATGAGTTATTTCTCCTTCTTTAAGGTCCTGTCAGATAGTCATGTGTAGAAATACTGGCCATTGCCAGAACAGCCAGGAATCTTTAATGTGTGGTTTGCTGATATCTGTGTTGTCTGGAGAGACTGATTGTAGCTGCTGGGCTTTCTCACTTGAGGGATTGTCTATTACTGACCGGGGCACAGGATGCATCTCAGCAAATCATCCCTCGTGGTGATTTACTGGATTGCAGCAATAAAGAATTGTTAGTAGTCCATCAGATCCAGAATGGATCTTGGTGGAACTACAAAGCCCTGTAATTGGGGAAAATTTGGCTTCTCTCTGCATTGTTTGCAGCATGATGTTCATTTCGTGCCTGGGGGTTGGGGGAAGCAAAAGGCATTTTCCTTGCTCCTGCTTCAGTTAATGAAGTGCAATGTAGAATATTGAGTGCTGTGAGTGTTGGCTGTTTACAAGTGTTCCTCATCTCCCCAGATTCTTCCAGCTTATTTGGAAACAGTGGAGCAAAGACTTTTGGATTTGGCAGCTCATCCTTTGGCGAGCAGAAGCCTACGGGCACCTTCAGCTCCGGTGGGGGCAGCGTGGCCTCCCAAGGCTTTGGCTTCTCCAGTCCAAACAAAACAGGTACTTGGGGAATCCACCCACTGTGACAGCCCACGTTTGTCTGGGAGATTTTAAAATTCTGCCACTTAGCTCTTTACAGCCTGGGCTTAACTGCAGGCATTGTCTCTGAACAATAAATAAAAATAACTCATGGCGTAGTGAATGGAACTTTATCTGGTGGGTTCAAGGCAAAAATTTACTCTTGTGCAAGAAAGCCCCCCAGTGAACTACGTCCTCAGATATTCCTTCCAAAAATTCCCTTTGCAATTCAAGAGCAGAGAGCTATGTGACTTAGTTCTGGTCTTAAGTTCTGTACAATGAAGACTACAGAATATGAAACTGCATGAAATTTTTCCTTTTTTAGATACTTCCTTGGAATAGTATCTTACAAACTTCCCTCTGGGTTTTGTAACCCTTTTTATCCCCATTTCATTACTTACAAAGAGTGGAAAAGAAGTGAAACATGTTAAAATGAATTGCAAAAGAGAGCGTATGCTGAGCAAAGCTTCAGCCCCTGGGATAAATGCTGTAACTTCCTAGAGACAGAGGTAACAAGATATCTGATCTGTGTTTAAATAATTCAGGCCTAGCATTTATTTTTTCCAGACCTTTTGTGTTTACAGCCAAACAGTATCCATTACCTTGGCATGGACTGGAATTTCACCCTGGGCATTAAAATGTGTGGTGGTATCCCATCCTCATCCCTAACCAAACAAAGGAGCAGGTGTCCTTCCTGTCCCTCAGGGTCAATTAGAAGCAGGCCAATAATATCAGCAGATGAACACAGAATAAAACAATCTGGGTAGAAGCCCACTGAGGGCTGCAGAAGGCAGCTAAACCCTGAACAGAAATTGCCAAGAGCAGAGTGCAGTTTTTGATTCCCTTTTGTGGTTCCACTGACCTGGCATTTAATCCTTGCATTTTAATTTCCACCACTTAAACTGGGATTAGATAATACCCTACCCCTGAGTCTTTGCATCACTGGAGCAGCTGAAAACCAAGCTTGCCTCTACTCTCTGATCTTAAGAGATGGGACAGACTTGCCCATTGCACTGGGGATTTCTTCCAATTCAGGAACTCCCCTGCAACAAGTTCTGTCTGCAGGACACTTGTGTGTCCTTCCAGAGCTTTAGATTAGGAGCCAGGGTAAAACCCTGCATAAAACCACAGCAGCAAGTGTTCATACACCTGGCCTTGACAGGAGGCTTCTCATTCCCTGTTGCTGTGTGCAGTCCTTTGGATAGTCATCTGTTTGAATGGTGAGGAGCAGAGCTTTAAAACTGACTAAGCTGACATTAATTTTTTTTCTGGTAAAGAGTGCAAGTTGGATGATGAAGAATGGATATGTCTTTCTTTTATAATAATAATAATAATAAAAGCATCAGTTGCACATATTTGTACTATAACATGGTTATTGTGCACACTTGCTCTCTCACAATTTTGTATAAAGCAAGTAGAGATTCCTCCATACTCTGCAAGCATGTGCAATATATTACTACCTTCCAGTGCAGCTCTAGGATTGAGTTGGGGGATTGAGTTATAGCATTAAGAGACCCAGAATGTGATTTTCTTCTGGATACTCATTTAATTTGGTTGCAGTTTCTTGCATGCATTCAGACACTTCTTACCTACATCTTTTGCAACAAAACACCCTGCAGTTAGTTTTATAAATAATGTGGTGTCCATATGGTAAGGTGAACAGCCCCATTACCTGCTTGGAAATCTAGTTTCTGCTTTCTCTTCCTGCATTATTGTTTATGTGAAGTTCTTGTCCCTTTCTGTTTTGGTTTTTTTTGTTTGGTTTTTTGTTTGTTTTGTTGTTTTTTTTTTTGCCTCTGTTTTGCTCAGGTGGCTTCGGTGCTGCTCCAGTGTTTGGCAGCCCTCCCACTTTCGGGGGATCCCCTGGGTTTGGAGGGGTGCCAGCATTCGGTTCAGCCCCAACCTTTTCAAGCCCTCTGGGCTCAACGGGAGGCAAAGTGTTCGGCGAGGGTACGGCAGCAGCCAGCGCTGGAGGATTTGGGTAAGGCAACCAGGGGGAAGCAACAGTCCTGCATGGCAAGGCTTTGCTGAGTTACCTCTGCATTAATGCAAAGAATACACCCTGTGATTGTTTGGTAAGCTCAGAATGTCCTTGGTTGGTCGGTTGGTTTGTTTGTTTGTTTGAAAAACAATTAAGGCGTAAAACTAAGACTTTAATCCCAAAGGAAGTAATGTGTGTGATCTCATTTTAATGCTGATGCTACTGTGTTGAATCTTTAGCTTTAGAGATGGCATCTTGCAATTGCTCAAGGAAACAGAGTATTTTCTGTGTGTGCACTTTAATGAGTGCAAATCTAGGACTACAAGCCTAGCAAAGAAAAAAACCCAGTTGTTTGTGACTCTGTCCCAGCCACCTTATCCACTGGTTAGATTTGGGTTAGAGCTACTAATGAGAATTCAGACTGTTCTCTCACCTTTGGGATGAGGCTCTTCTAACAGCCTGTGCTCCCAGAGCACTTTGTTTATCCCACACTGTTAGTTTTTACCTGTTTCTGTACCCCTTAAGCCCCTTGGCACCAGAGCAGAGAGTACATTATTCCTTGCTTTGTTCAGCAAACACAGAGTTTCAAACCTTGCAGAGCAGCTTCTGCAACTGGCAGCAAGTGCTACCAGCCAGCAATGCTCCCTCACACCCTGCAGTTCAATTCAGACTGAATAGAGCCAATTTTAAAAGAGAAAAACTTCCAATGAGGAGAGGAAACAGGATGTCTTCCCAATCTTGGTGTTTACATGTTTCACAAGTGTTTGTCTCTTTGTCTGGTTTCAGGAGGAACTGCCTTTTACGTAAGAGACATTAGAACATCCAAAAGTGTAGATTGTTAATTCCCTGCAAGGTTAGGGCAGGTACCCCTGAGCTGTGGGAGGCTCCAGCCAGGTGGTTCTGCTCTCCAGAGCTCTGGTGCAGCAAATTTGGAAAGGGTGTAATTGAATCTCCACAAAGAGGGATGCACTTGTAGGGATGACTGAGCTTAACTCAGCTGTTGGTTTGCTCAGTTCCCCCATCCAGCCATTGAGCTGCAGGATTTTGTACTGAAACTGGATGTGCTCCCTGACAACGCTGGAAGCTCAAAGATAAAATGGGATTCAGAACAAGCAGCATGTTGATCAAACAGAGGTCTTGCATAAGCAGTCTGCAGATTCAGGAAAGATAATTCAGTGACTGAACTTGTGGGAAGTTTTGACAGTTTTTTTTTTCCCTCTACTAGAAAGATCTGATATTTTCAGAGTTGCCTGAAGAATTTGATTTTGATTTTTAAAACTTTAAAAAGAGTGTGCAAAATTCCCAGGCAGCTTTACAAAAATCCAGATCTTACCAGAAAATGTTGAGCAATAGTTTAATTCTGCAGTATAATGTAGCATCTGTGCAGGATTTCCTTTCTGCCTTTCTCTTGAAGGGAAAAAAAAAACTTTAAAAATCCCAATTCCAAAAAAGTTACTTGCCAGTACATTGTGCCGTATTAGCTCCAAGTTCCTGAGAACACCCTGCTGACTGAAAATGCATGTGATTCATACTGCTTCAATTCTAAAAAATCTTCATCACTCAATAGATGACTGGGGTGTCAAAAATAGAAACCACTACACTTCTTCAGAGTCTGCAATTCCAACTGTTTGTGAGCAAATAATGTTTTGCTTTCATAAACTAACCTCAAGTGCCTCTCAATTGTGTTCTGCACAGCAGCAAAGACCTGGCAACCTGGGCAAGATAGGCTGGATTAAATTGTTACCAGGCAGTGGCTGCATCTCATGTCTTTTATATTTTTGGAAAAAAAAACACCTGTCCATAGCTTAAGCTGTTTCTTACTCATCCTGTGTGTGGCCTGTCCAACAGGCATGTTGTAGTTGCAGCTGAAAGGAGCAGTTTGAACCACAAGTTTCCTTGTCACTAGTTTCACCTCCACTGCCTTATACCAGATAGACATGATTTGTGTGTTGTGACAGTCCTGAGAAGATGGAGCCCTGTAGAACCTCTTGTTCTTGAAAGTATCACCCCATCTTGCTTCTCTTCTAAAAGAACTAAAAAACCTGTTCTGCTTTTCCTGAGAAAAGCCCATTTGTGGCTCTGAGCCTGCAGGGTGCAGGGCTCCAGAGCCAAAGCAGAGCACAGGGGATGGGTAGCAGGGCCAGAGATGCAGAGTCACTGAACTGCCCTGGTATCTAATGCTGTCTGTGGGAGCACAGTGTGCACTTGGCAGTGTCTGGGAGAGGAGAGGTGATGTCCTTTACCAGGTGACTTGCTTGTCACACTGCTGCAAGGGCTGTCTTCTATCTGGAGAGATAGCTTTTGATGTGGGTTTGTGTTTTGGGGTTTTTTTAAGGCTACTAGATGTGGATGGATGGAGAGGTGGGTTAACGTGCTGTCAGGTCATATTTTAAGTCAGAAATGACTGGAGCTTGTGTGAGGCACAGCTCTGCAGAGCTGGCACACTGTGACTCTGTCCAGCTCTGCTCAGGGGAGGGTTGGTGCTGGGAGTGTTGTGCACTTGCAGAGCTTGGCATTTGGAAATCTTGTGTCTGCATTTTGCCCAGCTTAACTTAAACTTGAAGGTTGTTCTTTGAGTGCTTTTCTTACATTCAGAATCAGGAGAAGTGTAGAGGGGGCAGAGAACCAAAATGCATATCATGGTCTCATTAGTGTGTCATGCTGAGAGCTCTGCACTGCCTGGTTGGACAGAGTGGGTGGAGAAAGGAGACAAATTTCCTTACATGAAAGTGTTCCTTGTCTCCATCCCCAAAGGCAATTAGGGAAGTGATCCAGAGGTGGTGGGGAGAAGTGCAGGGTAGGTGCAGATCTTCAGGGAAGCACTGGAACTCTGTGGTTCAAAGTGGGCCAGGGAGAGAAAGGAACTGAGAAATCTGCAGTTACATGGGCAGTGAGTAAGGTACACCCTGGAATTTGGGAGCGTGGGTTCTGTGTCTGTGCTCTGCTTTGTGCTCCAGTCATGAGCTGCTCATACCAATTCTGTTTGCTGCCCTGTTTGTGAAATGAAATGATGCAGTACTTCTGGGGAAAACTGCACAGGGGTGAATTAAAATGCTCCATTTGATGGCTGGAGTTGATATTTCCAAGCACTTGAAAACATCCTTGTGTAAGCATGAGCATATTTGCCTTTCTGCCCAGTGTATGTTAACAGTGGAAGCTGAACAGACATTTCTATGTACAATAATCTTTCCCAAAGCAGACAATCTCTTTCCAAAATGAACAGTTACAATTATTCATATCAGCTGGTCTCACCTTTTGATGTATCCTCACTTAAGGAGTGCACTGTTAGCATTGGTGTGGGGGGACAGAGCTCCAGTGTAAGTGAGAGGATGTTTGCAAACACAGATTTTCTCTTTAACTGCAGGTTTGGTGGTACCAGCAGCAACACAGCATCGTTTGGCACCCTGGCAAACCAAAATACCCCCACGTTTGGATCCCTGTCACAGCAGGGCACTGGCTTTGGCACACAGAGCAGTGGATTCTCAGCCTTTGGGACAGGTGGAGGAGGTAAGAGAAGCTAAAGTATCATGACCTTAACAGCCACTATGTCTCTGGTTTTCCCTGGAAATTGGGTGTGACTTGTCAGTTCCCTGCCAAAAATCTATCCTGGCCCTGCTCTAGGGGAGGCACCTTGCCCTGGAGAACTGAGCTGCAGGGTGGGGTGTAGCACCTTCCCAGCCTTTAGCCCCTAATTCCATCACTGATGTGCTGTGTGGCACCTCAGTACATCACTCTTCTCTGCACACCTCATCGGGTTGTTTTTCACTCTTTTTGTGGAGTTGCTCTTTCTCCTCAAAGGAAAGTACTGAGAAATAATTAGTATCTTGTCAGTACCACGACCATGGGTTTCTGTGTGGAAGTACTACTGTCATTACTACTGCACTGCAAAATTGAGCTGGAGCACTAATAGCCAAATGTTTTCCTGCTGCAGTTCAGTGAAGTCACAGTGATTTACCCAGGGCTGAGAGCAGAGCCTGTGAAAGGCTCACTGGTGGCTGCCTGTCACCAAGGACTTGCATTAAGCACAAACCATGCCCAGCAAGCAGCTCTGAGAGAGCTGAATAAACCTGGCATATTGTCTGCAGTGCTGCTAATGAATGGCCTGGCTGATGAGCAGTGAAAGCCAAGCCCTCTTAGGAACCAGGCAAGTCACTTCTCTTCTAGATGGAGATTTGACTTTCACTGTTTGCCCATCGCTTTTTTTTCCCTGGCCTGAGGCAGGAAAGAAATATTTTTCAATCTGTGTGTGGGAGGGGACATTTACTACAAATCTTACATGTTCATTTTTCCCCTCTAACAACTAATTTTCTAATTTTTTCAGGGTTTGGTTTTGGATCACCTAACACGTAAGTCCCATTCTTTTTATCTTATTATTATTAGAAGTACAAATAGAATCAGAATAAAGAGCTGAATGGTTTACAAGAGCAAGCTCTGAAAATAACAATTAAATACTAGTTCTGATTTCCATTTCGGTGGCACTGCAGGGAGCTCAAAGTCCAGGCTCTGCTTTCCAGTGAGGTTCATCTGTCTCATAAGAGAATTTCCAGCTGGATCATGCTCTTTTCTCCACCTCTCAGGGCCATGATGTGTGTGCTCAAACTGTGTGTGAATCTAAAAATCTCTTCTATTTATCAGGTTGAGATAAATTGGTACTTCTGTGGCTGAAGTGAGATGATGATTTACAGTTAAAGGTTAACTCTGTCATCCACTCTGCCACTGCCTGTCTGGATCCCTTCCAACAACTTTGGTAAACTTTGTTTCCCTGTCAAACAGAGAGATCATGGATCCCTGCAGGATGACAGGCTCTAGAATAAGCACAATTATATCTAGTCAGGGTATGTTGCTGCAGGCTCAGGTAAAAGATGCTGGAAATACTTGCCTGTTCTCATAAAAAGCTTCTGGTACCAGGGAGACTGGAGGGTTTGATTGAGAGATCTGCTGAATTAATGCTGCCTGAGGGAGGCTCCAGCACTCACTGCTGTGGTTTTCTTTTTTTCCCTTTGCTCCACAGATCTTCCTCTGGATTTAGTGGATGGAGAAGCTAGGAACACCCTGCACTCTCCTGCAGAACTGTGCTGTAGCTCCTGCATTCATGAGTCACATATGTGATCAATATCCAACCAGCTTTTCTTTGAAATACGAGTTCTCGGACTTTTTTTTTTTTTTTAAGAGAAAAGACTTTGCTTATTTTTATGCAATACTTGTTCTTGCTCTATATTAAACTATTTTACCTGCCATGGTGTTGTGTTGGAAGGGTTTATCTCCCTGTATTCTGGGGTTTCCAACCCCGTGCTGGGCTTAGCTTTCTGTTGTTCATCCCTTGCCTACACAAGGGAGTAGCTCCAGTTGGTTCCTGGTATAAACCAGCATATTTTTCATTAAGAGAATGCCTGATTATCCCAGGCTCTTAAGAAGGGGCTGAGGTTTACCCTGCTAATTTTAAGTCTAGGATGGGGCACATGCTTATCTCAGTGAAGTGCTAAAACTGAGTCATGTGTGAGCCAGAGGCTTAGTGGAGGAATAGGAAATTATCTGAGAAGAAGCTGGCAGCGTGCAGAGCACGTTCCCATGGCAGTAACATTCAGCAAAGAGGTGGGAAGTAAAAGCTCTCCTATTTTTACCTTTCTGTAAGTCTTACAGAACTCAAAAAATGGAACTCAGGTTATAGGGAAAAACTTCTGGCCCTGGAGATGGACACAGGACCTCCATCCAGAGGCATCAGTGATTTTGCAGCTCGTGCCTTTGGCCGGTGGTTCTTCTGTCGGGTACATTTTTTTTTTTCCTAACATGGATGAGTTTGTGCTTTTTCCCCCTGTAGCTTTTGGCTTTAGTCAATATCATTTGTGAAATTCTCATGTGTTTACACTTGAACATACTGAGCAAATGTTTTAAAGAGTGCCCCGAAGGCATTCTGGCCAAACCCTTTTTCTGTTTGATGCATCTGACCTCCATGAAACCTCCAAATGATGTACTCAGGTTTTGTGGCTGTGGGGATCAGGTATTTGAAATCACATCTCCTGTGTTAGCTGAGTGCATGCAGATCAGATGGTCTTATTAGGACATTCTGGGGTACTTTTTCTATTTTCAGCAGAAACATATTTTTTTTTTCTTTTTTAATACCACATGACATGACAGGTGGCATTTTCTGTTTTGGTGGGCCTGTGGTCACTTTTGGGAATTGTAAATAGTTGGTAATTTATTATTGCTACATCCAGCATTATAAATTACTTTTATTTATCAACAGTTCCTGAAGAAACAGTTCCTCAAGTCAGCCTAAGAAGTCAGTGCTGTCTGCATTAACTCCTGTCCTAGCTGTGGCAGGTGTCCTTCCTATCTGCACCTGGGAACAACACTGGGCAGGTTCTCTTTAAAAAGGAAGAAATGTGGGAAATTCAGTGCATGAGAAGGGCTTGTTTTTAGCTATGGAGAGGCTTTGCAAGGCCGTGGGCTCCAAGGCTTTTCCATATGCCCTGGATTTCTGGACCCAGGTGTGCTGTGGGTCATGTTGGAGGGAGCATTATTTGGGATTTGTGTGTAACCTCAATGGAAGAGGGTGAGTGCTGGTGATCCAGGGACCACAGCACTGGCACAGAGGAGAGAATGCTCCAAAATTGGCTGGTTGGAGGTGAAGAAAAGCTGAAGTTGGATTGAAGTGTGCCACTCCCAGTATATTCTCCTTGACTAGACAGCATTTCTTAAGGCCTAGAGGTGAAGTTGTTGTTCTGCTTCCCTTCTTCTGTATAAATAGCAGCTGGCCCAAACCATTGACCTTAAATTCTTTGCATTAATCTCCCCTGGCTGTGGCATGTGACACCTCTTCCCGAGGCTGTATCAGCTGTGCTCCCCCAGATAGCTCAGAAACCTCTTGCTATGGAGAAGATTGGCTTGGTAAGAATGTGATGGTGGCATGCTGAGCCATTTAAAGTTTCTTTTTTGGAATGATGGGAGCAGTTGGGGGTTGTCCCTGCTCTGCTGCTTGGTACCTGTTTAACTCCTGGCAAGTGAAGTGCCTTTAGAGTTACTCCAGACCCTGACTGAACACGCATTTCCTTGCAATGCCTCCCAAATCAGGCTGAAACAACCCAGCCCTCTGAACTATCTGCCCTTGAGATTCGGGTGCTGCTCCTGGTTTCCATAGTAGCTGCTGGAGGAGCTGAGCAGTGCAGAGGCTGATCGTGACCACAAGCCTACAGGAATATGCACAAACCCCAGCAAAGTCGACTTTGAAAAAAAAAAAATCTGCATTTTCATTAGATGACTCAAGGACTTGGCAAGTGCTTGTGGTGCTCGTTTGGTGGTTGCCAGACTCTGTCACGGGCTGTGTCATCTGTGCTGAGTGGCCTGTGATCATGGGGTGTCTGTCCAGTGTTTTGGGGACAGATGTCCACCACAGAGTAAAGCTGCTGACACAGAAAGCCCTGGTCTTGGCAGTCCTGGAGAGAAGAATTGAAGGACTAACCAGGCTTGGGCTCTCATTCCAGTAGTTTGTCCATGGTGGTTAATCCTCTGATAACTAACAGCACTTGCTCCACTGCTGCTCTGAAAGAGATTATCCCTAAGGTGGTTGTGCCTCTGTTTTCCTGCCATTTCCTGAGCAGGAATCTTTCAAGGCTTTTATCAGAGCTGGAGTCTTAATTATTCCTAATGAAAGAACACACTTACTTTTCCCTCCCCTGAGACCACGCCGTGGCCATGAGGCAGCAGAGACATTAATGCTGGTGATGCTGCTAAGGCAGAGCACCAGGGACAGTGTCACACTGTGGTGGGCAGAGGGGAGCCTGAGGCACAGAGAGGACTCCCCAAACCCCTGGGGAGACCAGACCAGAGATTTCTGCTTCCTCCAAGGCTAAAGGAGCAACAAAGAAAAGAGCATTTTCCTGGAAAAGGAGCAAAGAAAGCACACTTTGTCACAGGTAGGAGAGAATTATTATTCCATCTCATGTTTTAAAGGTTTTTACTGTATAATGCTTGGTGTTCCAGAAGATGGGTGTCTTGCAGAGTACCAGTGGTCTTGGCTGTATGTGGATCTGTCTCCTGGGAAGGGAAGGACATCATTCCTTTGGCCCTTCTGTGCCACAATGCCGTGGTGCAGAGGCAACCAGGGGACAAATGCCAGTGGCATCCTGCTGCTGTCAGACTGAGAAGGGATCACAGGGCTGAAGTTCATCCCTTGCTGCTGGGTTATAACCCCTCAGCTTGCCTTGTCCCTCAGAGCCACCTTCCTGCCTGAGCAGTGCTGGGGGCAGAGCTGATGTGTCCCTGTCCAAACTCCTGGCAATGTTCTGTGGGAGAAACCACCTGTGTCCCTGACATGACCATCCTGCTCAGATGTGCCTCTCAGCCTCAGCAGTGGCTGCTGTGTGGGGTGAGTCTCAGGGATGAGTAAGATCCCTGTGAGAGACAAGGGAGGTTGGAAAAGTGCTGCTGGACATCTCAGCCCCGTGCTCCAGAGGCCATGGAAAGGGGAAGGCAGGTTGTGGCACTGCCTCTCCTGCCATCCCTTTGCCCAGGAGCCAAGGCCATGTTGGCCAGCACTGGTCTCTGTCCTTTGCAGCAGTCTGGTGTGGAATTGCCTCCCTTGTCCCTGTCAGCCATGGATGTGTCCCTGAGCTGCAGGGGATAAATAAATACATTTTATTTATCCCTTCTTAGTTTTCATGTGTCCCCTGTGCATTGCTTCCAGCATTGCTTACAAGGAAAAATAATCCTGCATCAGGCTTTGGCATGAGCATGTCTGGGAGTGCCAGGGGAGGTTCTGTTCCTAGATAAATGTCGTGTGGAGCCCCAGGGGCTGGGAAGAGGCAGCTGTGGCTCGCAGGGATGAGCAGCTCTGGGTCAGCAGTGAGTCCATCCCTGCCCTCCCTCTTGCAGCCATGGAGAACAGGCACTTAGTGCTCTGGTTTAGTTGATATGGGGGTGTTTGGTCAAAGGTTGGACTTGATGATCTTGGAGGTATTTTCCAAGCTTAATCATTCTTAATGATTCTTCCTTACCCAGGGATGGGTTTGGACACATCAACACATTTTTCAGCTCTGCACACCTACTGTGTGTCCGTGGGCTCACCTCCCCAGGGGCCCTGTGGTTGTGCTCAGCACATTCCCTGTCTTGCACCATCCCCCTTTCCTTTTTCTGTGGCTCCCAGAAGGTCACAAAGCTCCTTCTCTGCAAACAAGTGTCTGTCCCCCTCTGCAGAGCCAGGACTTCCCCCTGCCTGCCCTTATCTCAGGCCAGCACACTCTGTGCTGCCAGTGCCTGGGTTGGGACTCCGACTGTTCCCTGTGCCCAAGATAAGCTCGAGTGGAGTGGCTCCACTCTTGGGACTGGGGTGCTGCCCTGGCCCCAGGCTGCAGTTCTGCCTCCTCCCATCACCCATCCCAGGGCTGGAGGGGGCCCTGACCCCCCTTGCACTGCCCTCTCTCCAAGCAGGGTGCTGGAGTTGCTCCTGGTCCGGGCTCCTCACGGAACATCTGTAAGGTGCAGAGGTTGGAGGAAATGTGGGACAACCCCAAAGTCATGAATGGTGGTAGAGTCAGACCTGCCTCTTCAGTGCTGCTCTACCATGTTTGGGCTTCTTCATAGAATCACAGACTGGTTTAGGCTGGAATGGACCTTCAAGCTCATCTTGTTCCACACCCTGCCATGGGCAGGGACACCCCCCACCAGCCCAGGCTGCTCCAAGCCCTGTCCAACCTGGCCTGGGACACTTCAGAGATGGGGCAGCCACAGCTTCTCTGGGCAACCTCTGCCAGGGCCTACCCACCCTCACAGCAAAACCCTTTTTGCCAGGACTCTGTACCCAACAAACAGCTTTTTGGGGACCAATTTAAACAGGTTACTAAAGGCAGCCCTGGGAGTCTCAATGCAGGTTGTTTGAGGAGCTCTGTTATAATCATGTGTCAACTCATGACACTGTATTTTTATTTTATTTTTAATAGATGTTTCAAGCTCTTCAGGGCATTGCTAAAAATATTTTGCTTTAAAACATGAAGGAGTAAAATGAGCATTTGCAGCTGCTGCACATGAGCAGCTTAAGGAGATGTGAGAGAGGAGAAATAGGAAACAAAACCAGATTTGCATCAGCAAAGGGAAGTCCCTGCAAAGAGTTTCAAGCAGGAACTGTGGAGGTCAGAGGGTATGTCTTCAAATGAAGCAACTGCTGCCTCAGTCTGCTTAAAGCTGAGGTTAGAAAAGCACCAAGCCAAGGGACAGACGCTCTAGAAAGGTGAAGTTTGATTCCTAGCCTTGGTGTTCACAGATGTGCAGCAGGATTGGTGTTGGTGTTACCTGAAGCACCAGGATGGGGCTCCAGCACCACCCAGGCCGTGCTGGGCTCACCAGCCCATGTCCTTCCCTCCATCCTCCTCATCCCTCCTCGCAGGGGATTTTCCAATGTCTCTGTGCAGACAGTAAGTCACCGGGTGCTTTCGGCTCTTTCAGGGTGTCACCCGAAGCAGCTGTGAGTTGGCTGGTGTCCCCTCCCCACCTCTCCCTCCCTCCCTCCAAAACTGGGACATCTAAATTTAACCTGCTATCAACAGATGAGCCTGGACAGTTTCCACTGTGGAAAGGAATCCCACTCAGAACCTGTCCTCTCCCCTACTCAGGCTCCATCCATGCACATTCCTTTCCTCTGCACGTTTCCTTCCTCTCCTTCCCCTCCTGCACTTTGTGTCACTGCCACGTGCTGGTGGAGCTTCCCGAATGGACTGTGTGGCTCTCCATGGATTATGTGGGCACAGACCTTGGTGGTTTTGGGTGGTGGTGCCAGTTATCCCTCCTGACCCCAACATCGTGCAAAAGCCTCTGCGAAGGTTGGCTGCGACCTTTGAGGGGTGCAATGGACCTGGAAGAGGCTCTTGGTGACCCCAGGGAGGGAAGGGGAGACACTGGTGTGAGCTGCACCTTGCTGGGTGCATTTTACCCTGGGTAAAGTGTAAAAAGAAGAAACCTGTGTCTTCCTTGGGCACAGACAGCAGGACAGAATCCTGCAGCGGGACTGGGCTATGGTAAGAGGAGCTGGAGCACAGAGCTGGAAGGTGCCAGCATGGATTTAAGGGATCAGCACTGGAGCTGTGCTGGCTGCTTGGCCAGGCACCCTCTGCTCTCCAGAATTCATCCAGCAGTTTACTGGAAAGCAAAGAAAACCTAAGCAGGAAAACTTTTTTGGGGGAGCAGTGAATAATGGAGTGAATACAGGTGGTATTTGAAAACCAGCCATGGTTTTACCTTCTCCTTTGCTCTTCTGCCTCTCTCCAGATGTGGTATTTACAGCGAAACATCTGACCTGGCTTCTGCTAAATAAGCAAACAGTGTCAGGAAACCGACCTGTGCGGAAGTTCAGCTGCTGCCTGCACAGACAGCCCTGCTCTGGCTGCCCCAAGATGTGCAGCAGCCTCGTAATGAAAAATGCAGGATGTCGGCCGGTGTTTTTCACCAGAAACCCGTCTGCTGTGGCCTAGGAGCTGATACGGAGAGAGAAGGCCCTCGTGGTAAATAGGCTGTTTATCAGTGCCTCTAAACGTGAGCACAGAGCCATTTGTTTAAAAACAGCCACCGCCCAAACCATTCCAGGCAGACGCGTTTGAAAATTTCACTTTATTTCTCCGTCTGTTATAAAAGCAGGGTTTTGNTTTTTTTTTTTTACATCTCTGTAAGTGTCCAGACTCGGTACATCTTGGTTTTGTTTTCACAGTATCTCTGCAAGACCAAGGACGATTCTTATTGCTGCGCCAGGAGCCAGGGCAGGAGGGACAGCGGTGCCAGGGCTTGGGCAGCCCTCGCCTTCCCCCCACTGCTGGGCCCAGCCTTGCCCTCTGCCACGCTGGCTCAACAGGTCTCTACCCCTCCCCGAGGCTGCTGAGGGTCTTCACTGACTCCTCCCATGCTCATCTGGGTGTCAAGGGTAGGAAAGGAGAAGCACAAGGTCCGTGATGCTGCTCGGTGTGTTGGCCGTGCTTGGCAGCCCCTGCCCGTCCCTGCCTGGGGAGTGGGGGCAGCTGAGGGTCTCAGCCCTCCTCCTTCCCACCCTGGCCCACCACAGGGCTTTGCCAGGGATGGTCAGGCTGCACACCCAGCTCCTGTGGGGATCTGGGGATATAAAGAGCTGAGCATCACTGATGGGAGGAGTGAGGCAGAGACGCACTCATGTACACCCGTATCCCATGTCAGTGCCCCAACACCCTCCCAGCATATCCTTTGTGTGTTCCTGGTTCTGCAAAAAGCTGCCAGAGAAGGAGCTTGATTTACCTCTGCTCATTTACCACCTTGCTCAGTGCGGGATGACCCAGGTCCCCAGATATTTAAGTCCCCATTGGGACCCTCTCAATCCCTGTTCTAACCACATGGCCACTAACCAGCTGCAGCAATAGCAGTGTCTACAGCCCTGTTACTTCCAGCCATCCTTCCCTTTAGAGACAATCTGTCCCCGTCGGTTTTGGAACAAAGCAGCATTGGAAAAAACATCACTTTTAATCACAACGCATGAAATCTCAAAAGAGGCAGCATCACTTTCTATGCCATGTCTGGTGATGCAAATGGAGGTGGAGGGGCACGTTTTGACCTAGGCACGGGATAAAGGCATTCTTTGGGAAGGGAGAAGTCCATGCAAAGCCGACCCCAACGTGAAATCTGAATTTTGTATTTACTGCTTAACTGGGTCCGTTCAGTGCAACAGGACAAATTAGCCAGGAGGTTACTATCAAATTGCATGGATGCATCCAGTCCACCAGGTAGAGGGAGTAGGAGGAACCAGATTTACTTAATGCACTGGGGGACTAAGTCCAACACAAAGCTAAGTGGAAAAGGACGTAGGTGTTCCCTGAATGTGGTTTTTGGTGACTGAGAAGAAATCTTTCCTTGTAATTCCTTCGTGCAGCTAATTAAGACAACTGGGTCCGATTCCTTCGACCCATGCTGACATCAGTGAGAACTGTAAGTACTCAGCACCTGGAGACAAAGTGAATACCAGACACAAATCCCCCTTCTGCTCCCACCCACAGGACTGCCCAGGAGAGCACCTCAGTGGCAGCTCAGATGTGTGTGAGTGTGATCAGCTATTCACCCACAGCTCACAGTTTGTCCTCTTCTACGTGTATTGCCTCGGAGAAGATACAGACAAGTCCCAAAGGGCTGTGCCAGTAGAGCTATAGTTGGATCTGAATCCAGGTAACAAAGTGGAGTTTAACACAGAGAGTGACTGTGCAAGTCCAAGTCTCTCTAGCTTCATCCTTTCTAGTCCCAAAGCCCAGATTTAGGCACCCTTTGGCTCATGGATTTGGGTTTGATCCAGTCATTTGCAAGCTGCTTGTAATGCTGCACTTCCCACCTTGGAGATCTGCCCGTGTGAGAGGGAGCAGCTCCGTGGCTAAACATCTCTGAAAGCCAGTGGATGGAGGAGGGTGGGCTCCCCTGGAGGTGGGGGGATGGCTGCAGCCCCAGGATCCTTGTTTGCTGGTTTGAGGCTGTCTCGGTGGGGACACATCTGGGCCTGTGTTTCCTGGGCAGGGCGTGACGTTGAACCTGTTGCTGAAGTAGGTGGTGTGGCTGTGGAGAAGTGAGGAAGGAGAATTCCTTGCTGGTAACGTCCCATGTGGAAGATGAAGATGGGAATAGCAGCTAATTGGTGCCTCTCCGAGGGGAGAGCCTTTCGAGCAGCATGTGTGGGGTTGTGAGACCTGTTCAGACCAGCTCAGCAGGGCCAGGCTCGTACCTGGCACACGGAGCTCTCCTCAGTCCCAGCTCTTGAGGCAAGTTGTAAATATGAGGAAGAAATGTTTTCTAGGGGAAGGAGCTGCAGAGGGAAGTGATCTGCCTCGGGCCATGTGCTGGGGCAGGGCAGATCCCCCACTCCCCAGCCTGTGCCGGGGCCTCCAGATGCCACTTCTACTGCAGAACTTCCCCTGCCTGCAAACCATGTCCCTCCCATTCCAACAGCTCCTCTGTGCCACCCTCCTCTGCAGAAGTGCATCTGGTTATCTCAGAAGCCATCTGGTCCTTACTAAACCCTACAGGTTCCACTTCCTCTTCCAAATGCTCCTTCCTCACTGAGGATCCACACCCAGGGCTCAGGTGCTGCCCTGCCTGCACCTTCTCATGTATTACCCTTTGCTACAATGCATGTTTGTGTCATGACCAGACAGGGATGGTGTCATGGTCCTGTCAGTACCCCATTCCTGACAGTCAGGTAGATCATGAGGTCACTGGGAAGAAAATTACCTACTAACTCCAATGTGATTTGTCATCACGGGAGGGAGAGTTTTCCGCAGCTGTCACTGCTGTGTTTGCTGGGAATGGGTGCCTGTTGTTTTCAGATGTGGCTGTTCCTGAATTATGGATATTGCTGGGTAGACTTGGTAGATAAGATCTGCCCTTGCTGACACCCATGAGTCTCCAGTGACTTCAGAAGGATGCTTTTTATATCCTGCTCTTTGTACAGCACCGTCATTGGAATTTCGTGGGAAAACGGGGCAACAGCTTCACCCAACAACAGCCAGTGCACGAGCCCGTGGCTCTTACCCATGAGAAGGTGAGACTGTGGGCTAGCTGGGCAAACATCTGTGTGTCCTACAGACAAACCCAGCGGGACATCCCCCCCCTTGACTGATATTGACTCCCAGGGCCACAATTCCAGTTGTGAGGTTATCCCATATTAAAATGCTAACGGGAGGCTGAGATCACCACGGGTGAGCAGCTGAGCTGCTTCCTACCCCTCCTGCAGAGCAGGGAGATGGCCTGGGAGCTCCCACTCAAGAGCCATCCGACAGCAGGTTAGTTATTTGCATTGCTTTGAAACTGAGATTATTTCCGTGCTTCCTTGTTGCAGGTTTTAAAACCAGGAAGATTTTCTTTCTATCTCTCTTCTTCCAATTTCATGCCCTTTTCATCTATCAGCCCGTGCCACACCGACAATCTATTCCTTGTTGCAAAATTTTCTCTCCAAAATTCTGTAGAAAGGACATTCTGCCTGGTGGTGTTTTTGTTGGTTTGTTTTTTTGTTTTTTTTTTTTTTCAAACATAGCTTTAAGGCAAAAGTTTGGCAATGCAAAGCAAAGTCTACATAAGGCCGCATGACTTGGATTTGCAACTCAGAACCTTACAGCTTAAAAAAAAAAGAAAAAATTCCTTATCTTAAATAGTCAACTTTTTGCTCCAGGAACTTGTTTTGTTCTCATCTAAAAAGAAGAAAAAAAATAATTCTTGAAATCCCAAATAAAATGTTCTTATTGTTCTGGGCAGTCTGGACAAGCTAATGAGACTGAAATTCAAACAGGAACTAAAGAAGGGAATCAAAAAAAAAAGCTATAGGGTAGACATCAGTGTTAGTTTTTTTCCCTTAGGAATCCAGTGATGAGACAGACCCAGTCTGAGGTCTCCTCTTTAGCTTTAGCACAGTGAAATCCGTCCCAATGGGAGAAGGTAGAATGGTTGCATTTGTTGAATGAATAAAAAGTGCATTTTGATTTTGCTCAGATTATACGTGTGTATCCTAATACCTAAGTGATTGTTTCGCTCCGGGGTTTGTTCTCTCCCTTTTGGTGCCGGGACGCCAGGTGTGTATTATCGATGTTTGGGAGGTATCACCACGAGTGGTGGTCCATCCTTTGGCCTCCACATGAGTACCTGAGCATCATTGGCATTGGGTTTGACAAGGGCACTGGGTGGTATTGGCTCATTCTTGCTAAGGACCTGGGGCTGCTCTTGGGCAGAGGGCTCCTGCAGCTTGGCACGCTGCCCCAGGGGCCGGCTGGGGTTGACCTCGATGCCCAGCCTCATGCGCCATTTGATAGTCTGCAAGGTCACCATCTCGTTGGTGGCCGTGTTGGTGGCCACCAGCCAGGTGGTGAAGCTCTGATCCCGGTGGATGCTCGTGAGTTTGGCCACGTTGCTCTCGCTGACGGGCACCGCCCACGTCACGCTCGGGTAGAAGTTGTCGTTCATGCTGATGTTGAACTTGGACTCCTTCTTGGTGGGACCCACGATGGTGCAGGTTTCTGTCGTGTTTCCGTACCAGGGATAGTTCACTCCGTCTGAGTCACTGATGGCCTGGATTTTACCGTCCAGGAGATCTGGAAGCTCCCAACTCGACCTGCCGTAATCAACAACAAATTATGGACAGTGCATTAATTAATTAGTTTTAAAAACGTGCTGGACGTTAGGAAGGAGAGCAAGGAGTTGTGGATGGATTCCCCCTTTGGATTTTACTGGAATTTGTGCCCTTGGTGCCACCCTGCTGCAGGAGCTCATCCCTGCCATTGAAACTGTCCTTCTCAGCAGGGCTGCTCTTGATCCATTCATCCCCTAAAGTTCTCTCTGGATGAGCCACTGTCCCTCCCTGCTGTCTGCCTGGCTCTGGAAGTGTAACCCATCCTTCTGCAGCCCTCAGAAGGACCCAGCTCAAGGGCTGCACACCAGGCTCCAGGCTGGGGATGGTGTTACAGTAATCAGAGACCCTGAGGTCGAGCAGCTTGTAAAACTGCCTGTGCTGGTCATCTGTGAGAGGGACAGAAAGGTCAGTCTTTCTAACAAGAGAATCAGTGAAAATGGTCCCCTGTCACCTTGTAGTGCTGATGCACAAATTGGAGAGGGTTTTTTATTAACTTCCAATTTAATTTTTAAGATTAGATTTGCCAATAGAAAGCAAACTGCTGTCAATGTCTCAGAAAAAGGGTTAGACGTTTGCACTAAGACAGCACGACCACAGATCACATGCTCAGCACACACCAGGTGTTTTAAGGACATTCTTTTAAAAACCAGGCTGGCAGAGGTGATTCTAATGTTCTTTCTCCCTCTTTCTTATAAATGAGCCCTCCTCACCACCCAGGGATGATGTCCCAGCCACTAAGGTGGCAGAAGGGGCTGGGTGGGCACAGCAGAAGCGTCTGACCCTGCTGTGGGTCACCTCCAGCCCCCCAAGCCTTGTGGCTCCTGTGGGCTGGGACATGATTTATCCCAGGAGGGAGAGAGAGGGGACACGCTGAGGTTTGCCAGGGTCAGGGTGACTGTCCAAGCCTTTCATCAGTCTGGTGCTGCATCTTAAAATAGCCCTTTGACTGCAGTGGGGACTGTGGATGGAGGTACATGTCAGCCTGGCCGGCTCTTACACAGCTTTGGGATGAGCTGCCCTGGGCAGGACTGATGTGACCCTCTCCCAGGGCTGCTCTGATTGTTAATTAGTTAATGACCGTGAATTGCCTCCACGTTTTCAGCCGCTGGATCGTTCAGCAGTGAGCTGCGTCTGGCTCTGGCTCGAGGATACCGTGGGGGATTTAAAGATCTCCTTTATCTTTTTCCCATGGGAGCAGGGGGTCCAAGCAAACACCTCCCCTGTGCCACGCAGGCGGATGCCTGGCAGAGACCTGAGAGATGAAGGGCAGGATGTGGGGAGCTCCGGGGGGCACGGGGATGCTCCGGGCAGCAGGACCGGGGGAAGCAGGGATGCTCTGAGCCGCAGGACCAGGGGTTATGCAAGCACAACATCTCCCCGCACAGATTTACAGGCTGCTGTCAGCTACAGCACCGCAGCTGCAGCAATCCTCTCCTCCTGAGCTCATCGCCAGCAGGCAGAGGGAGTCCTTTCCCTGGAAGAAAATTTTTAGTGAAGGCAGCCAAAAGGAGATCCCTGAGCAGTCCTGCCAGGACCCCTGTCCACTGCAGAGATGTTCACACGCTCTGCTCTCCAAGCTTGAATCGTCCTGACTCACCATCCCCACACTCTTCAGGCAGAGCTGAGCAGGGGAAGGCTCTGGGGACAAGGGGTGACCCAGCCCTCGCAGGCAGATGAGTGGAGGTCGTGTTTGCAGCCCCCACCTCCTCCCCACCGCACAGCCTGGCTATGAAACCCCATCTGGGGGCTCTTTCTCTTCCTTTTCAGCAGCTGGTTTAGGATTACATTCCATTCAGACAGTGGCTGGTACTCAGCTTGGCTGTCACCCAGGCATGAGATGTGGCAGTGTCCTGGAGGTTGACTCTGTGACAGGCACAGTGCTAAGGTGCAACCACAGCCTGTCTGCAGGTACAGAGGTGCCAAACCAGGACCTGAGATGCTACAAGAGGCTGATAACCCTCCTGGGCTGCTCCAGCCTACTCGGGTCAGAGGCTGGTGAGTGACTGGCAGGACAATCAGGTAGAGGATGCTCAGAAAATGCTGGTCCACTGATATCTGCTTGACCCCCATCTTCACTCCCAGTATCCCAGACCAGTACAGAATTGCAGGACCTTCTCAGGATTAGCCTGGGGTTTAAACAAGAGGAAAGAGGTGGGGCTGTGTCAGGGCACGGGCAGGATGCTGGAGGCAGAGCCTGCAGAACCCCTGCACAAAGCCAAGTGGGCTTGGTTGGTGTGGCTCAGGTGGGGCACCCAGCTTAAGGGAAGGTGTGGGCAGGAATGGGGAAGGAGAAACTGGCCTGTGTTTCTTCACAGAGCATGCTGTGACTAATTCTGGTGTGTGGTTAACCCCAGGGTTTCAAAAACATCACACTTTATCTGCACAGCTTGGAAAAAGGAGAAAAATGAGGCCTCATGATGATCCCATGACTGGAGCAGAGCAGAGGCTGCACTGTGGTTGCTGCTGGTGGTGGTTGGCCCTGGCCTGGTGCTACAGCAAAGCCTGTGTGCCAGCCAGGCTGGCAGCCTTTGCTTGCAGAGCGTGTCTATGTTAAATAATATGCCAACAACTGGATGATATTGGAAAGAATGCTGTGGAATGATCTTTGGCTGCATCAGCATCTTTCTTTGGTAGTGTCGAGCCAAGGAGAGACCAGAAAGTGCCCAGTAAACACTTTGCTGACAATAGCAGAGAAGGGGAATGAAAAGAAACCAAGCTATCTGGTTTCATGGATTCATTATAGCTGATCAGCTCCAAAATCAGTAGATTCTGGCTTGTAATACTGACAAGCTAGTTTCTGAAACAAGTTTGAAACCTCTTCTGAAACCTTCAGAGTCAGATTGGGCATCACCAGTGACTGGAGCTGCCAAGAATCCTCTCTTAACAAATGTCTTCTTGCTACCAGAAGGAACTTTGAGCTATTTCTTGTGGCACAAGCAGAGCCCTGCTGCTGACAGCCAAGCAGCTTTATGTAGGTTTTAGCCTCCTAGTCCTCTTTCAGACACTTTTCTTCCTATTCTGTCATGCAGAACTAAGCCCCCGGCTCATCCCAAGCGCCCAGATATCTGTCTCGCAGCACCCACCAGGGCAATCACTGAAGTGGCCACAGCAAGCCCAGTCCAGCAGCCTCCAGCCCTGAGCATCCAGCAGTGTGGATACATCCAGTTAACCTTTTCAGACAGGCAGCAGGCACTACAGCATCCTCAGCTCCAATTCCTTAAAGCCAGCTCCTAACAAGTCACAGGCCAGATGGACTTGCATAACCTTGTGCTCTCCAACACTTTCCACTCCAGCAGCTCCCTAAAGAAGAGCAGCCCCGCTGGGATGCAGCCCCTGCTTGTGCAGGTAGCAGGGCCTTGTGTGGGTGCAGTGAAGTGCTGTCTCAGGTATTTCACATCCCTGCTCCCACCTGTCTCCCTCCACCGCTGGCCTGTGCTGGGGGCTCAGTGAAAGAAAGAGAACCTGACAGCCAGAGGTGCTTAATTTAAAATTGTCCTTTACAGTGCCCCTCTCACCTGCTGCGGCACATCAGGCAAGTCAAGGCAGGGTTAGAGTGAAGAACAGAAAGGAAATTTCAGATGTTGTTCCCTGTCTGACAGAGCTGAGCTGCTGTGGTCCCTCTTCCCCCCACCCTCCAAGCTGTGTGTTCCTGCCCTGTCTCTTGAACCACGGTGATGTTTGATGCATGGCTGGTTCAGGGAGTAAAACTAGCAGAAAGCTGGCATTAGGAAAAAGAGATAAATTTCTGTTTATTTAGCTGAGCAGGCTCAAGTCTGACTGAACAACCTATTTAATGGGGCTGACGGTGCTCACAGCACAGGTGAGGACTGGGGCCATGCAAGGGCAGCAAACCCTTATCCTCTAAACCCCTGGAGGGGTGAATTCCCACAGTGAACTGACCTCCCTTCACTTCCCAGGGAAAGAATACCCTTTTTTCCTTTCGGTGAATTTTGATTGTGTCCTCCCTCTCCAGTCCTGGGGGTTTATTCTCTTGACAAGTTCATTTCTCAAGTTCATTGTGTCCCTGCTGCAGGGCACGGAAGATTTAATCTCACCAGAGACTCCAGGAAAGGCGAGGTGATGATGTAATGATGCAAGTGCCCCATCGGGTCCTCCAGGGGAGAAACATCCACCTGAAACTTCTCCAGATTCTTGGCTGATCATATTCCAACTCCAATTCATTTATCTCTCTCTTTTGCGTATCTCCATCTGCACCGCTTCTTGCACATCTCCATGGAGATGAAGAAACAAGGCTGGAAAATGCCATTCCAGCGTGGCCCAGCCGCCAACACAGGTCCCACCAGGTGCAGAAACCAGCACCCACCCCAGGAGATGCCAGCAGGGACCTGGTCTGGCTGCTCCTCTGCAGGTCAGAGCTCTGGCCTGATCCTGATGCCCCCCCTCTGCACAGCAGCATCCTTCCCTAAGGATAAGGGTAAAACCCTGCATGGGGGGAGCAGCAATACCAGCCATGGGGGGAACAGGAGTTTGTCCCAGTTCTGCACAAAGCGGGGTCAGAGAGCACATCCACATCCTTGTGCTGGCAGTTTTCATGTACCCAGCAGCATCTACTGACTCACACATAAAAACAATGCCAGCATTTATGTGCTATCTGAGCTTTAATTCTTTACGTTTAAAAACGCCGTGTTTAGCCCCAAAATTGTCAGTGCCACTTTAAACGCGTGTCTCTAAATTATCCCCTCTGTAGCTCCCATCCCTATAGCAGCATTATGCACAGCTCCATCTGCTCCAGTATTTCTCAGCTGTTTCCATCCTGGATGTAATGGCCAGCTTATGCACAGCTAACAACTTCCCAGCAGAGAAGTGAAAAATTAATCCAAAGCCTGCTGTAAGTATTGGCGCTCCAGCTGACCGACTGATTTTTGATTATTTGGAGTTTTCTCTTTGCCTGTCACCACAGTGATTAAAATTATGTATGTGGCAGTAGCCTCTCTCCATCATGGAAAGTTGGGACAAATACTCTGTTGGCATAAATCAATGCAGCTCTGTGGAGGTCAGTGGGATTACAGCGAGTTACACCAGCTAAAGGCTTGGCCCATCTTTTCCCATAGTTTTGTGTCCTGTCTCTCTCTCTATAAAGTTCATCCAAGAGCATGTTCTGATGGCATTGGAAGAGGCCTTTCCTCCCAAATGCCTTTATTTATAGCTTTCAGATGGCAATGAGTCTATAGAAGGGGAGTGGAGGAACAGACCAATTTCTGCTTATGTTCGGGTAACTTTTTTTGGTATCAGTTAAATGTCAATGAACCTCCTAGGGAAAAAATCTTTGTTTCCATGATTTTCTGCCTAATAGCTCTCCTACACAGCTGCAGTTTTTAATTCTACCTGTTTACAACACTTAGCTGATAGGTACTCCTTCTTTTTTTTTGTTCCAAAGCATTCCAGAAAGGGCAGACCATACCAAATCCTCATTTTTAAACACAGGGAAAGTCAAGTGCAGGGAAATGAAAGGCCAGGCTGAGGATTGCAGCCCACAGCAGCACTGGCAGCATCACCCTCTGCCCAGTCCTCTTTACTTCAGTGCATCTGAGCTGTATTTATATACAGCGGACTTTACTGTTTTCCTTTGCAGCTGGTGGCTAAAGACAGGATTTCTAAATGAGCCTGAGAATTACACATGCAAATCCCAAAGGCCTGGAATTGGGAACATCTGAGCAACAAATTGTCCTTGCTGAAGATGCTGTTGGAGCCAAAGAGCCTACACATTTCAGGCCTGCTGTAAGTACTTTTAAAATCAAGATAAGCCGGTCTGCACTGCTGGTGTTTGCCAGGTGCCAGTTCTCTTCTCAAGGCACTTTTGAGCTGAGAGGGGACGTGGGGACAGAAGGGGGGGCAGCCTGTCGCCTACGGCTGCTCCTCGGCGTGCCCTTCCCTCTGGTCCACATCCTACAGCGCCTGATTTGCGTGATGCTGGGATGCTGAACCCGTGTCCTCAGCGGGGCTTAAAGGCAGCAGGGAGGGAAAGGAGGGCCGGGGCGTGAGTGCAGATGTTCAGGCCATCAGGAAGGCGCTGCATTAAGTGAGAGCTTGCCCTGCTCTGCAGCCCTCCGTGCCCGCCTCCTCTCTCATTCAGTGATGCTTAAGCCACCCNGGGGGGGGGGAGCTGAGCTGGCATCCCCCTGACTCAGGGCACTCGGGATGAGCAGGCGGGAGGGTTGCTCAGCCCTGACCTTCCCGTCCTTCCTGCCTTTCCCCCAGAGAGCGGGCAGCATCAGCGCCTGCAGCCGCCGGCCCATCTGGCAGCGCCGGGCTGTGCGCTCCGGGTCCGGCCGGGCGCGTTCCTGCTGCGCCAGGGGCTGATCCGCCGCTGCCCCGCACCCCGAGCTGCGGGACTGCTGCTCTGTGCAGGCATCAGGCGCTGGGCATGATTTATCTGCGGGCCAAAGCCTGCCCCGGTGTTCGGAGAACAAGCTGGCGGGGGACTGGGGAGAGCCGACTTTTCTCGGTAGGGAAACAGTTTGACTCGTTCCTGTCTCACTGTGACTGCCTGACCAGTAACATGGGGATTTCTGGTGTGCAAACGGCCCCTGTATTCCCCCTACCTCAGAGACATACCTACATATTCCCACTCACACGTTACCCACGAGGAGGGTAAGGTGGAATTCTCACCCTGCTCCAAGGTGATGCAGAGGATTTAATGATCAATGGGTTAAATCCAGCCTGTGCCTTCCCCGCGGGCTGCCTGCTACCGTGGGCAAAGCCAGCAGGATTCCTCCTGTGACGTTCAATGTGCTCCCAAAGCTGGTGGGCTCCTGAGCTCCCAGCACAGCTCTCTGCAGCAGCAGCAGCAGCAGCACAGCACGCCAGGGACGGCTCCTCTGTGCCACAAGTGTCAGCCCTCGGCTTTCCCTGGGGCTTCCCAATGCGCTGTTTTGGGATGGAGAGGGATGCAGGCGAGAGGAGCTGGTGGACAAGGAGAACCCCTCGTGGCAAACACGTACCAACAGAGGGGTGCCTGTGCTGGTAGGGCTGCCCTGGGATTTTGGGATCCTCACTGCTGCCCAAACGCTGTTGTGAAATAGTGTTGCTTTTGGGTTTCTACCAGAATAAGTGGGGTTTGGTTAAGGCTTGGGCACAATCCCATTCGAAGAGAACACCCACTCCTTTAATAGGGAAGGGACAAGCTCTCCTGTACTTTAAACACACGAAAAAAGTCCTGTTAAGTTTCAGAGGAGCTGGGTTTTAAAATCTGGATTATAATTTTTTGGGCTTAATCCACTCTTTCCCAGCCAGGCCACGATCCTCCCGCTCCTTCTTCCCGCCAGGCAAACGCACCCGCACGCGCTCTTAGAAATACTTACATTCCCTGTTCCCCGTAGTGATTGTAAAATTCCATGTGGCTGCAAGCCTGGATCCAGCCCACGATCCAGGTCTCCTTTTTGGGGAGAGGGGGCACCAACACTTGCGCTGAGGCTCGGAAGTGAGGGGTCCGGTAGCGCAGGACCACGCTGGAGGACTCGTCAATGCTGGTGGGAATGGGATCGATGGAGGCTTTGACTTCAATCACTGAAATACTTTCCCGGAAAACTTTGGATTTGCAGCTAATACTCTGAATACAGCCCATGGCATACCCCGAGTACAGTCTGACGCAGCTCCTAGGGTACTCCAGCAATCCTGGGGAATACTAGGCATTGAAATTATCTGGTGCTAGATCAATTACAGATCTTCTTGGTTTGTAATCTCAAAACTGATATCCATAGGATAGAAAATTCATCATGTAAAGCCTTGATTTGAATATCTCTCTTACAAGTACTGCTCCTATTTTTGAGGTTAGCTGCGCTTCAGAAGCAAAGGGGCCTTTAAAATTTTTTTCCCCTTTTAATGACCCATTAAATCTCTTGCTCAAACAGTCTTTGGGTTAAAAAAGGTCTCTTGAGTTCAATAAATAACGGTGGCGTTCTTAGCTGATATATTTAGTCCTTCCTTTCCTCAGATGCGGTCTGTCATTCACCGTCAAACATAGGACTAGCCAGTATTTCCCTTTATTCTTTGGATGAAAAGCAGAATGTTGATAGACACATCTATATAAATAATGAAATAGTTTTTAGCCCCAGCTTGTCACAACCGGTGTGGATTTCCACTTCCTGACTTGCAGTTGTTCATAACTTCCTTTCGCACAGAATTACAATAATAAGAGAAAGAAAACGACGGCTGGAAAACGCAAAAAAGTCGCCAGATCTCGCAGTTCGGAGGCTCCTCCGCCAGCGATGTCAGGGGCTTTGGGGATTCATTTTTCATTTTGGGTTTTTCCTGCCTCCCTCCCCGTTTCGAAGGAGCCGTGCGGGCAGGGCAGGCGCGGTGGGTCCGGCGGCTCCGGGAGCGCTGCGGGGCGGGGATGAGCCTCCCCCGCGGCCGCGCCGCTCCGCGCCCGCTCAGCGCCGCCGAACCGCCGCCCGTGGCATCCCCCGACACGCACCGGCCCGGGGGGC
>VXBX01003748.1:467514-503097 GCA_013400415.1 Scytalopus superciliaris | reverse complement strand
GAAGGCAGCATTTCCTCCCACATATCCGTGAATTGTGGGTAATGTAGTTTTTTTTCCTGTTTGTTTTAGAAACGCCTTCCCCCTCCCCTTTTTTATTATTACTATTATTATTTTCTAATTTAGCCGCGGCGTGTTTTCTCTTGGGTTTTCAGTTTCAGATTTTCCCCTCCTGGCTGTAGCTCGGCAGGTAGATTTGGTACCAACCCAAGGGCACCAAAGGGGATGGTCTCCTTATTTGCAGAACCTGTAGCCCTGAGGCTTTGTGGGCTGTGCTTCCAAGCAGTGAGAAATGCAGCGGGGCTAAGGAGTTGTTGGAACAGGAGGAAGAAGCATCTGAGGCAGCAACAGCCTGTGGGAATATTGTAATCTTCTATTAGAGATGGTATTAGGAGTAATGGTCCTGCTGGCCAGCTGAGGATCTGAGCACAGGTGGGGTGAATTTTCACAGAATTTCTGATTTTCACAGAATCACAGAATGGGTAAGGCTGGAAAGGCCCACTGGAGGTCCAACCTGCATGCTCAAACACTGTTCCTTAGAACACGTTACTCAGGATTGTCTCCAGGCAGTTTTGTACAATCACCAGAGTTGGCAACTTCACAACCTCTCTGGGCAACCTGTTCCAGTGCTCAGTCACCCACAGAGTAAAAAAAGTTCCTTCTGATGTTCAGGTGGAACTTCCTGCATTCCAGTTTCTGTCATTGCCTCTTGGCACCACCGAGAAGGGCCTGGCTCCATCCTCTAGACACCTTTCCTTCAGATACTTCTAGACATTAATAAGGTCCCCTCTCAGCCTTCTCTTCTCCAGACTAAACAGGCTCAGATCCCTCAGCCTTTCCTTATAAGTGAGATGCTCCAGACCCTCATCATCTTCGTAGTCCTCTGCTGGGCTCACTTGATATTTGCAGTATTAAAAGGACATAAAAATACATTTTATGTATTTTATTTCAAACTCTACATAAGTACATCAATTAAATTCCTGCTGAGTGGCTTCAAAACATTGCAGCACCTAAGTGACAATAAATTGCTTTTTGCTAATTGTCTTTGGTACGTTTTTATTTTCCACACCCTAAACAAATATAGAATTAATGATGTGAAATAAAACAGAAACTGAGCCTGCAGTGAGACAACCAAAGAACTTTCCAGAACCAAGACCTAAAACTCCTCTATGTAATGAGATTTAATTGCATCATTTTCCTGCTAGGATTATTTTAATACAAATTCCTAGTGAATCTTCACTCTGGGATGAAAGGGAGCTTGGGCAACTAGAATTACACTACTCAATTTCTCAACAAAGGCAAGCAAACCTAAGGAAAGAAAATAAATTTCAAGATGAAAAAAAAAAGGCAGGTGATCAACAGTTCTACTCCAAGCGTAAAACACCAGTGAGAGCAAAAGGAGAGTATGCATGGCCATGGCAGAGTGAATTATCCACACAATGTGTTGATAATGCAGCAAAACACCAGCTACTTGCAAAGGTTGTTTCAGGAGGACTTACTGTCAGAACTGCATGACTTCAACTGATGGGCCGATCATCCTGAATTAAAATTGCATAGTTTTGGCATCCAGCAACATATTCTGTACCACTTAAAAATCAATATGGCTCTCCTTTTTTACTAATAGCTGGATGTTGAATGTTGGGTGAATGTGTCCTCTCACTTGTTTCTAAATAGGAAACTTGGGGAACAGAGGGGTAAAAATTGCTTTGCCAGGGCTGTTTGAGGTGCAGCGCAGTAGCACAGAGCTTGTAAATGTCTTTTAGTCCTTCCTACCCCTCAGCCTCGGCAGGCTGGATGAGCCCTCAGTTTGTAGGAGGGACTGGAGGTACTGGGTGATCCTGACAAGTGAATGTCACTGAAGGAGGGGACTCAAATTTGCTCCTTTTCGCCCACAGCAGGTGGAAAAAACACAGTATATTGTTATGCTTTTCTTCCTCACGAGCTTCTCAAAGCATTGGCTAAGTATTTATTTTAAACTTCACAGCCTCTGTGAAGGGCACAATTACAGTCACTAGCTCTGTGAATGAGAGAAACACTAAGAACCTGCTCAAATTACGAGCAAGTTACTACCATGTAGTACAAGAAAGAATGAAATTAGCATCTTCCAAATGAGATATCCAGCAGCCTCCAGAAGGTGCTGAAATCCTTTGACATCTCCAAGACTATTTCACACTTTTCAAACAAGCTTGTCACAGTTTCTCAGAGCATCATGGATCTGGTGAAACTGCATATTCTGTGACTCTAGTTTCACTCAAGCTTCAACCAGGTCTTGCTTCAACTTGGCTGTCTCTGGTGTTCTGGTCAACTAAGAAATTGCATTATCTCATTCTAATTAAATCAGCTTTTCATCTTCAGCTGGAGTTTTCCTTGGGTCTTGGTCCTGCCTGTCTCCATCAGGCTGCTGTGAGTGATTAAGTCATTAGCACACCCACCCCCAAGTGGCTGCATAAGCCACGGGCAGAAGGGCTCCTGTGCCTGAGTGTGTGGTGCTCCCTGATGGGATTGCTGGAGATGCAAGGCCAAGCTGTAATAAATAAGAATTAGGAGTGTCTGGTGATGCTCTGAGTTGTGTTTCCTTCTGCTGCTTGTTTGATGCACCCATCCGTGCCTCATCATAGCACAGCCATGGGCTGTGCCTGCAGTGGCTCCCACCAGCATCATGGCCTGTGCTGTGTCTCCATGTCCTTCCAGCGTGTTTTCCAGCTTTATTAAAGGACAGGGTTCTCCCTGCACTGTCAGAGCAGTGGCAAATAAAAGCCACCCACCAGAAACTTTGCTGGCACCGCTGCATGTGCAAGTAAGTACTGCAGGATGTTATATTTTATTTTGGCTAAGCTTATCTTTTTGTCCGTAGAAGAATCCCACCCAGGAACACCAGGATTGCTGGAAGCATTCTGGTTGCAAGTGCTGCTGCTTGGCCAGTTGCTGCCGGAGGTTGGGATTCCCCAATGCTCCCGGTGAATTGCAGAGAGAGGGGACAGAGCTGTCACTCCTGTCCCACCCACATTCCAGTGTGGCCACAGCTGTGCAGGGAAGTGTGGCCAGCAGCCCCAGAGCCCTTCAGGCAGGGTGGGCAGGATGGCAGGGAGCACAGCCAGGGTTGATCTGACTGGGTGAAGGGACATGCCAGATTTGTCCATCTGGGCATTCTCCCAGGTGCTTGATGACCGCCCTGGATCGTGTGTCAGGCCTGGAATAGCCCCACCAGAGCAGGGAGCCTGTCTACAGGTTTAGCAGGGATATTTATAAACCCCTGGGTTGGTGGCTGCTTTGTGAGGAGGGCAGCAGGATGGGGCATGTCGTGGCTCCTGTGGAGTCAGGGACATTTCCTTTCTGAGGTCAGTTTCTCCAGCTGGGACGGGCAGTGACAGCAGGAGACACCTGGCTGCAGGAGAGACCAAACAGCTTTCCTTTCCCACTCCACTTTTGACAGGGGGTTGCTGGCACTGAGTCCATCCCACACTGCCCTTCCTCCTCTTTGCCCTTCCCACCAGGGACTTGTGCTGGGTTGCAAGGTTGGAGTCTCACGGGACAGCTCAGGCAGAGAAATTCCCTCATATCAGTATCAGACAGGCACCAGATTAAATTCACTCCCAGAGCTTTCAAGGTATTTTTTTAACCCATGAGAGCTCCCAAGAAACGTATTCAGTTGTAGCTCAGCATCCCCAGCACCAGACTGGGCAGGAGTGTCCCTCTTTCTGCAGGCCCCTGGCCAGCAGTACCTTTAACCCTGTGCCCACTGATGCCTGCAAAGAGCCCTGCATGGAGCAGGAGAATCCGGGAGCCATCCAGGGAGGCGATGGCTACAGGCAAGTGACAGCAGTGATGACTGTTATCTCTCCAGCTGGGAGCCAGGCAGTGGGATGAGGGCAGGCAGATCTGGGCAGGGTGCTGACTGCCTGGATAGCGTGAGAATGCGGCTGTGCAGCCAGTGATCAGACAGGAGCTGGTGGGTGTTGGTGATGTGGCACCTTCTGTGCAAGCTCCAGGGCTGCCACAGCCCCACGTGGTACCTGAGCTGAGCAGGGTTGTGTTTTAGGGGCTGGATGGGGGAGCCTGAGGCGGGGAGGATGAGCTGGGATCAGAGAATCACAGAGTGGTTTGGGTTAGGCTTAAGGTCTCCATAGCAGAGGGACTCCAGCCCTTGGACTCCAGCCTCCTATGGGCTCACTGCAACAGATTTGTGTCTTTCCTGTGCTGGAGATCCCAGAGTGCTCCAGGTGGGGTCTCACCAGAGCAGAGGGGCAGAATCACCTCCCTTGACTAGGAATAAGTCCCTGGAGGGTATGATTCAGAAATAAATGTATGTATGTTATTTTCCTTTGAGGAAGGAAAATATGAACAAAGCCCAAGAGCGAGAGCTCCTCAGGACCTGAGGCACTTGCTTGTCCCAAACATTGCTGTCCCCTCTGGCCAGTCTGTCAGTCAGATGGGCACAGCCTGAATGCACAGTTCACTGAGAGGATTTTGAGAACTATGAATTAAAAAGTGCAAAGAAAATGCAAAACTTTTCTTATTATCTTCAGAAGTTAAGAACCACCTTTCATTTAGCACTTAAGCTTTCCAGCTCATTGTGGACATTTAGATACCTGGGTGTCCAGTTCCCAGGGCTACCTGTACAAACACTGACCTCTGCAACTGGACTTTTGTGTAGGTAAATGTCACTGGCACCAAGAGATGTGGCTGTTCTGCTCCTCAATGCAGTATTTATCTTTTCCAATGCTCTATCCATGGGGGATTTCCAGCCGGTTTGCATAGGAATAATCCTGTTTCTTGAGCACGTGGGTGATGTGGAGCTGCGACAGCCCATTGCCCAGGGAAGGTAACTGGGTGATGCCAGTCAAGTGGTTGCTGCCACAGGCTGTCATGCTTTGGGAAGAAGGAGCTGAGATGTCTGGCCTCTCCCAGCTTAGATCCACACAACTGCAGTTCAGGGACTCTAGAAAGACCATTCAGATCTGGAATTGGAGTTGCAGGCACTGATGGGATATTCCCAGGGGCTGATCAGTGCTGGGATGGGCAGGTGGGAGACCACAGAGTTACAGAATATTCTGAGCTGGGAGGGACCCACAAGGACCATGGACTCCAACTCCTGATATCTGAGAGGGGTTCTGCCCAGCTGGGGTGGGGAGCAGGGAGGCAGGAGGCCGACAGCAGCTGTGCAGAGTGATGGAGCACAGAGGGGATGGCAGGTATCCCCCGTCCTCTGCTGCAGGACTGCCCATGGCCTGGCATGAGCCTTCCTGCTCCCTGAGCCGCTGCTGGGGCTGGTACCTGTGCTGCTGATCACACCTGCAGCTCGCAGGGGACACGGGCACTGCCTGTCACCTGCTCTCCACACGGGCTGGGTGACACGGCGGGGACACGTGCGGTAACGAGGCCACGCGCAGCGCCGGGGGCAGCAGGATGGGAATTCATTAGCGCCGCTGTGTCTCCTCTAATCAGGAGGCAGGTGATGCTTCTCCTCCGTCCGGGAACAGCGTGAGTGATGGGAGTCGCTGCAGGGGTGCTGGGGGGGAGAGGATGGGGCTAGTGATGCTTGAAAGGTATCCGTGCCAGGGGGAGAAGGGTGGTGTTTAGGGTGCTCTGGCACGGGGGGAGATGTTGCAGAGCAGGCTAATCAAGGAGATTCTGGGGAGAGCTCCGTGGTGGGGAAGCCCCCGAGCAGCACCAGCCCTGGTGGTGCAAAGCCAGGCAGGACATCCCTCTGGGGGAGCAACAGCGGCTGCTGCGGGGAGGGGGATGCCATCATCTCCTCCAGCTCTGGCTCTGATATTGCAATGTGACTTGCAGCACAAAAAACTACATTTCCCAGTTTCCCTTGCAGCCCAGGGGAATAAGCAATTGGAAGATTTAAATAGACCAGGCCAGAAGCAACCAACCTTTGGCACAACGTTTTTCCCTCCTCTTCTTCCAATCTATTGGCTGTTTAACCTTTTTCCCTGGCACTGGAGTGGCTGCCAAGCCTGGCATTAATTTCCCTTCCAAGCTTGCTAGGCCCATGAAGTAAACAGCCATGTGCATTCCTTACTCTATATTTAACAGCTGCAGTCTGTGCTGGGGGCAACTGCAACAGAGGGGAACCTTTGTAGCTTCCCAAATTCACAGCTTGTGAGGGTGGGAGTGGGGGGAGCTTCCTGCAGGGAGAAGAGGGATTTCTCTCCTTCCCGGTATTCGCAAAGCAGGTTGCGTTAAAGAGAGACTGCAATGCCAGCATCCCAGCCACGGTCCAGGGCGAGAGACAGGAACAATGTCCTCAACAGGGCTGAGTTCCTCTCCCTGAATCAGCCCCTGAAGGGGAACCAGGAGAGCAGGAGCTCTGGAAGGAAGCAGAGCGGCCAGGCCGGGGCAGCCGGTGCCCAGAACACCAACCCCAAGGAGCGGAGGCAGTCGCAGCAGCTGCCCGAGGAGGATTGCATGCAGCTCAACCCCTCCTTCAAGGGAATCGCCTTCAACTCGCTGCTGGCCATCGACATCTGCATGTCCAAGAGGCTGGGGGTGTGTGCCAACAGAGCCTCCTCCTGGGGTGGTGCCCGCTCCATGATCAACCTCCTGGGGATAACGGGGCACGGCATCCCCTGGATTGCGGGGACGCTCATCTGCCTGGTGAAGAGCAGCACGCTGGCAGGACAGGAGGTCCTCATGAACCTGCTGCTAGGTGAGTGGCAAACCTCCCTCCCCGCCGGGCAAGCCCAGCCCTGGTCACAAGGGACAGTGGCACTGGGACTCCTCCTCTGGCTGCTCCCAGAATCTGATGTGGTTGGGCAGCAGGGAGTGACTTTGAGGGTGAATGCTGTGCTTTTTGGCCTTCTCAGTCCCAGGTGCTGTGGGTGATGGATGTAGTAAGAAGTTGTCTAAGAAGGATGGAGTAATCTTTGTATCTGGTGACACCCATGGAGTAGGGGCAGGTCCCTGGTCCTGTGTGGAGGAGTGTTGTCCAATCAGACCGAGGAAGTGTCTGTGAAGGGCAGGTGGATGCCAGCAATGATGTCTTTTATTTAGTCTGTGGTCATCTGCATTGGTGGTTTGGTCTGTGAGGATTTTAGTCTTTGATACCTGGATCAATTCCTGAGGATATTCTTGAGAAAGAAAAAATTATTTCCATCCCCTCACCACCTTCTTGACCAGACCCTGGCCAGGTCTCAGCTGCTGTGTAATGGAGCCCTGTCTCCTTCCCTGCTGCAGTTTGTTCTTTCATCCTCCTTCCCCTGAGTACCTTTCTGGCTGCTGTCCCCATTTCCATGAGCTAATGTGACCCAGAGGCTGTGTAGGCAGCCTGGGATCCCTCTGGCTCTCCTGCTAGCTCTTCCTTGCACGGTGGTTGGTGTTCCCATTTCTAAAGGTTGGGATGTGTTAAAGGGTTTGGCTTCCCCACCGAGCATTGGTGTGGACTGATGTCCCACCAGTGACTAGGCTGAGGTCTAGGCATGACTTGCCTTAGATCCTGGCCCCAACCTGGCCATGTCTACCTGAGGACCTTGCTCTTCTCGCTCTTCTGCCTTTGGCACAGGGCCCAGTTATCCTATTTTTCCTTGTGACTATTTGCCCTCTCATCTGGCTGTGATCGACCCTGGTGTTTCACCCTCCCCAAAAAAACCCAACAATCCCTCTTTTGTTCTGTAAGAGGAACTGCAAACATTGTATTTAGACCTTTTCTTCTCCTGGAGCGTTTTGAGGCGACGCAGGGACACTTTATTTCACAGGCACCACAGGAAAGGGACGTCCTGTCCGCAGGGGCCCACTGAGACGTGATACAGGCTCTGTAACGTGGCCCCAGCTTGGTTTTTTTTTTTTTTCTCACAAGTTCATCCTTCAGAGAGGGTGAACACTGAGCTGAACCGGCTTGAAAAAGCACAGTGGTAGCTGCCTTTTCTCCCCTGTGCCTTTGGAGGAGACTATCCTCGTGCTGTGACATCTAATGGGGAGAGGCCATTGCAGGGAAGAAGCCAGAATAGCACCAGCGTGATGCAGAGCCCGCCAACGTCAGCAGTTCTTCCAGGGGCTCCTCAGTGTGCGGGGTCAACCCCTCGCTGAGAAGAGAAGATCCATTTAAAAGGGCACGAGGATGAAATAGTAGGTGACTAACACCAACCCGCACAGTTTCCACATGTCCCTTGACCCAAAGAGCCTTTGGCGGTGTTGGAGCCTGAAAACTGACCTCTTTGACTCCAAAACATCTGAGATCCTTCTAAAGAGCTAATGCCTTCTTTGGCTTAAAAACTAGGAAGGTTTTCTCACCCTTCTGTTGCCACATGAGGAGGCCAAATGCAAAGCCACCTTGGGGTTGTGTTGGAACTTTGAGTATCAAGTAGTGGCTGGGAGAGCTCAGCTCTGCACCACTGCCTGCATCTCCAGGTCTCCTGAGCTCAAATGTGGCACCTGGGGATGACTTTGGGGGTTTCTGAAGTCTTGCTGCCTTGCCTAGGTGCACTACATCCACCCCTCTTCTCTGCCTGCCAAGAAAGGAAAGAGTTAATTTGTGTGAAGAGCCAGTTCCATAGATCTGGCAGCCCTGAATAGGTGGCACTCACTGGTGGGACTGGCCAAGGTGCCCTCAGCCTCTCGTCAGAGCTTCTGCAGCAGAACTTGTGTCACCCCACAGAGCAGAACTCTGCTGTGAGAGTGGCCTTGGGCTGATATTTAAGATTGCAGTCAGGAACTCCAAGTAGCTGCTGCTGTAATACCTGCATTGCTGGCGGAGGAAAGAGCCTGGCTGGGGAGTGTGGGGCTGGTGGACCTCGACAGGTCCCGTGAGAGGTGGGGTCTTGTGTAGACAGGAAGGACATTGGCACAACTGCTGCATCTGGCATCTTTGGTCCTTCTCACTGCTGTTTTCCTGTGGTTCGAATCCAGCAGGATGTGGTGAAAAGCTCTCCTGGATAGGGACAGGTCAGAGGGAAGGGAACCTCCTGGGAAGAGGGAAGCAGGGAAGTTGGGGTTGTTTGTGGTACCCCTTTACCCCACCTGGCTCTCCTCCCTCCCCCTTGCTTGCTGAGGGTTTGATACATCAAGCAGAATTTCTGATGCAGTCTCTGGGCAGGGAGCCAGCCCATCATAGAGCACTTGTTTAGGATTTGCAATCAGGCTTCCAAGGCGAGGAGACAGGAGACTGCTGAAATGGGACCTGGAACCTGGCAAAGCATCACTGCAGATGGAGGAGGAGCTCTGGGCAGGAGCTTTGCCAACACATGTGGGAGCATTTCGGGTGAGGGGGTCTGACCCTGGGATGCTCCATCCATCCCCACTGCAGATGTTGATTAGCAACCCCAAGCAATGTTTTCCCTCCATGTTTGTCATCTGTGATGGAATTTATTGATTCCCCTTCTCATCATAATCTTTTCCAGCAAAGGCCAAACAGCCAGAGAAACACACTCACAGCCTCTTACTGAAAAGATGGAAGAAGCCAGATATCTGTGCCCACTGTAAAAATCCCTCTGCCAGAATATGCTTTCAGGAAGTCTGTCTCAGCATCACCAGCCCTGGCTGTGCAAGAGTCAGGAAGAAAGTTCACACCCCCTGAGAAAATCATTATTTGGGAAACCCCCCAGCTTTAAAGTTCATTTTATTTGCCTGCCAGTGTTGAAACTTTTAGTACCGTTCCAGCTTTTCTCTGCAATCACAAGGATTTAATGAAAACTGAGGTGCTTAGAAAATCATTTGAATCTTGCAATTGGCCTTTGAGGGGGAAATCAGATATAAAACTTTTAGTAAAAATCCCAGGTCTGCCTCAGAACCAGACAGAAACTCCATTAAACCCCGGGGGCAGCCATGCCTCAGGTTCTGGTTCTGATCCATCTGGTGAGGATGTGGATCCAAATTTAGTGATTCATTGACTGCAAAGCCAGCAGAGAACATTTGGATCATCGATCTAACCCACGGCAAAATAGAGGCTGTAGCACATCCCTTAATTTATTCCTGTTCAATTTGTTAAGGGAAAAAACCCAAACACTCAATCTGATGTACAGTTACAAGTGAGGGTGAACTTGTCAGAGCCATTTCTGTATTACTGCAGTGGTGGGGCTTCTCACAGGTGCTTTTAGTTGGACTTCTCGCTTCATTGCGTCTGCATACCCTCCTCTCTCCAGCTCAACAGCTCTTTTAGCCAACATCTTTTCCACCTTTCAGTATTTTGGAGAGTGCTCAAGTCGTTTGTTCACCTCCTATTCATTAAGCTAAACAGATTGATCTTGTTAGACTGATGGTCTTTGCAGATCCAGGCACCTTCTCACTGCGGTGGGGATGGGACATGGTCACCTACCCAGAGCTGTTGTGTTTGGAGCCAGATCACCACTGTGTTTAGTTATCTGCAGTCCAGCCACGTGCCTTTGCTGCTGGGAGGTACCTGCTTGGGTAATCCTTGCACATGAAATTTGTGCTTGTGCTCAGTTTGAAGTACCAACAAGTAACCAGTTCTGCTGTGGCTCTCTGAAATAGGTATCCAGACTAGGAGAAGAGAAAGCCCTGGTCTTCTCTGTGACACTGGTGCCAGCCCTCAGCCATCTCCAGCTGGCACTGCATCCCACATCCAAGGGGCAGGAGGGCTCTTTGGTGCTGTCACTAAGCATTTATCCCATCAAGTAAAGCAATGCCCACGGGCTGTGGATGTATCATCCGAGCAGTGTGTCAGGCTGGGGATGGGTGAACGCCGTAGGAGGAGGGAAAGAGGGAGCCCAGGGCCTCTCCTCCACTCCTGGAGGTCAGCAAGAAGGAAGGTCTTGCTCTGTCCAGCCTTCACCCTGCATACTAACTGAGCTTTACTGTGACTGGGAACCAAGCCATGGTAGTCTAAGGCATAATCCCCTGCAGACCTGTGACTTCATCCTAAGCCGTATCTATATTTATTTTTATATATATATATATATATATATATATATGTATATATTTATAAGTAGATATATATATATGGTCAGAACTCTGTGATCCCCACCATCAGCAGCTTCCAAGCAAGACCAGATTGGCAGGAAAATGATGGATTAGAAAGGAAAGAAAGCAAGAAATGCCTTTACCAAACCCTTTGGGACCCCAGTGACTCTGCTCTAACAATACAGATGTGCTTCAGGTATTGTCATGCTTCTCTTTGGAGGCTGTGTGATGGAAATCCAGACAGTACTGATAAAGGTCACAGGGTAGATGAAATGCCCAGGCAGTACAGACAAGCTCATCCTGTCGAGCCTCAGGGCAGCCCAGCCCCAGCAGAGGCCAGGGAGCTGCACAGCAGATACATCAGTCTGTATGCAGCAGGGCTTACTAAGCCAAGCCCCAGAGATGGTTTGGGGCCACATGTCTATTTTTTCCCCTTTCATTTTTCCACTGTGAGAACAGGGATTTTCTGAGCCTTGTACAACCTGGCACATGGAGGAGGTTCAGCCTCTGTCCTGCTGCCCACCGAGACCTCAGGGAGCTGGCAGCACATCTGCCCAGAGAGGTGGAAACATTTAAATGCCAAGTAACCCAACATGACTGACCCATGGAGGTTGCCAGGCAGAGGGAGCAATGCAGATGCCCACTCCCTGCATCCAGCATCTAGACATGGCTCCAGCCTGGCATTAAACATTCCTCTTCATCACATCAGGCTGCTAATCTGCCTCTAGTTGTTCTGCCCAGATACAGCAGTTGAAGTCCCTGGTCCTTTGGTAGGTGCCGTGCTCAGCCTTCATCCCTTCAGAGCTGATGAGCTCAGGCATCTCTGAAGAGGCAGGATGCCCAGCTCTGCCGGGTTCCCTGCCCCCTCCCTCCCTGCTTGCTCTACAGGAATGTATCCTGCTCACTGCAGGGCAGGCTGGCGAGCCTGCAGTGTCCCTTCGGATAAAGGACAGTCAGTGACAGGCTGGGACCCATCTGACTGTGGCTGGAACAGGCAGGGGGGTATTTCCAGTGACCTGCACAGGGTCCGTGTGGTGTGATCAGCCCCTTGGTACGAGGCAGCACCGAGGAGCTCGGGTCCTGGCCGGCTGCTGGGGATGCTGAGAGCCCTGCAGCCCTCAGTGTGCAGCCCTTGGGGAATCGGCAGCGAGCTGGAATGAACCCTCAGAGCTGGAATGAACCCTCACGCAGAGCGAGCAGCGAAACGTTCCAGAGCCTGAATGCAGAGCAAAAGAGAAGTGCGAGGGTTGTTGAATGGGAAGAGGGGGAATAAACATGGGAAATGAGTCATCCTTATGTCTGTCACTCCGGGAACAGCTTCCCATTGCCCCTGCCTGGAGCTCAGAGGGGATAGTAACTGCTCCACTCAGGCAGAGCCAGCCTTGACAGGGAAGCTGAGCCAGGCTCTGGCCCGAAGGGAGATCCCGGGAAATGGGTGAGTGTGTTTGCCTCTAACTCGCCTTGACAGCAGCAGTGATTGGGAAGAGGAAGGTGGGGGAGTGAGGTGAGTTGCTGGGAGGAGCAGCAGGCAGGGAGAGCCCATTGGGTCTCCTGCTCGGGGCCAGGAGTGCTGGAGGATGGGGTGGGAGAGGGGAGTCAGATGAACTGTCTGGTTTTCCTCCCCTTGGAAGAAATCTCCATGTTTTAACCTGGAACAGAGCTCTGAGGTTTGCTCTCCATCTCCATCCTGATCCAGGTCTAGTGCACTGTTAGGTCTGAAGGCTGGAGACCCTTTGAGCACCACAGGATCAGCCCCCTTTTTTTGTCAGTTTGCCTCACTGAAGGGAGAGAGATGTAAACAGAAGCCCAGGCAGCCTTTGTGGACTGGGACCTGCTGCTGGTCACCAGCCCAAGGCACTTTTCTTCCCCCAGCTCATCCCATTGCAATGCCATCGTGCTGGTGCATGTGGCACCTGTGGGATATGGTATAGGGGCATTTCCAGCTGTCAGAACCTTTCTGGGAGGCAGCTGAGCCATCCTGGAGCCTTCTCAGCTCCTTTTCCCCAGCAGCATGAGCCCTTTTCACTGCATTCCCCCTCTTGCCTGCATCTCGTCCAAGCCCATGGAGACCCCCAGAAAGGTGGCCCTGCTCAGCATTTGATGCCGAGTACAAATTTCCCAGCTCCCAGGGCACAGTGTTTCCAAGGGGAGAACTCCAGGCAGCCTGTGTTTGCACTCAGGGCTGTTTCTAATCATCCAGAATATAGCGAGCCTATTTTTAGTTGTTGTGGGGGTTTATTTTAATTAATTGCACAATTGTGCTTTCCACCATTTTTTCACCTCCCCATGACCACTTACCCCACGCTGCTGCTTGTTCAGCCAAACAATAACCTCCCCCAAAACACCACAGTGCCCGATTCATTGGCTCTTCAATGTGTCGTGCCATCTGTGCCTTTTGTCAGCTCTTACACCCCATAGTACCACATTTGGGGAAGAAAATGGAGTAGAAGGGTTCACTTCCAGAGCAGTGGACCTCTTCCAGCTGCCACTGACTCCACTGGAGAGGGGGTGAAGATTCTTTTGAAACCTGCATCTTTCATTAATGTCAACTAGTCAAGGCTGCAAACAGCTCATTTTCCAGGTCAGGGAGCCTAATGCCTGCGGGAGATTTGGGAAGTTCAGAAGGAGTAGGAGGGGGCATGTAAGCCAAAAGAAAAATGAAAAAAAAAAAAAAATTATGAATTCTAATTATGGAGCAAAAGAAACTGCTTCCTGGGAATGTTGACATCTATCCAGACTTCACTCCTGAGTGAGGTTGGCTACTCTGGGAAATACAGGATCTTCAAAGCCAGTTTTGACCCCACATGTGGCCTTGGCAGCTGCAGTGGCCACCTCCAGCACGGTGGGGACCCAGGCAATGAGTTGTCACCAGACTGGCTCTTCTTTAAAGCGATGCTGGGCTGGGCAGAGGGGTTGTCTGATGCACATCTGCTCCATGTTGGGAGCCTCCTGAGCTCACGGGATGGGCTCGCTCTCCATCCCTCAGCATTTGCCTCCCCATTTCCCTCTCCCCACATGCTCAGCTGCAGTTCTGGGAGGTTGAGTCCAGCTTGTGACTGTCTCTGATCCCGACCTCACAGGCTGGGCTCTGGGGAGCAGCCCCACGTGTGTGTAGTCATGTGAATCACGACTGCAGGAGATGAGGCCAAGGGCTTTTTTGGCTTTCTCCACTTTTCCTCCCCCCAGCACTGCACCCAGGTTGTTTTTCAGCTGTGGTTTGGATAACATGTTTATATAAACGTCTCAGCTGGAATCTGCCTCTGTCCCTGGAGACGCTGCCTGACTCCGACCTGGAGCAGGCGATTCCCCCAAGGTGCTTGCACCATCCTCAGCCTCTTCCAGCCATAAGGAACAGCAGAAGAGGTGGCACCTCAGGGACAGGAAGGACCTTATGGTGACTGGGGACATCCAACTGTTTTGATTTCTCTTAAATACGAGCTTTGGGGTTTGGCTTGGTTCTGCTGCAGATGGTTCAGGTTCATCCTCCTGCCCTGCCTGCCCCGGGCTCCTCTCTGCTCACCTCTCTGCTCCTAATGGGCTCCTGACATTTGGTGGTAGGAACAAGGCAGATGATTGTTTTCCTTTTCTTATTAATAGATATAAAATGCCTGCCCAGGGGGCTCACTTTCAGCTCGTTTACTGTGCATCCAATGCCAGATGTTGGCTTTTTTCCATACCAAGGTGATCTCCGATGCTAGAATTGTCACAGGCAAGACAAGGCTTGATCTTTGGTTTTGTGCTTTGAGGAAGTTTTAAATGTTAATAGAGGAGATTGGGTTTGGAGGGTTTTGCAGTGGAAATCTGAAGGATTTCCCTTAACACCAGGTCAAAGGGAAAATTCGTGATCTTCTTCAGAAAAATGTGAAAGGAGCGATGGACAAGAACTAATCCTTCCTTTGCTCTTAAATCCAGCTCTACCTGGATTTTACATACAGTGATACCTCTGGTTTAAATCCAATGCTGCCTGGATCTTGAGGAAGGGCATGATAAAAAAAAAACCGCTTAAAATTAAAATTTCTTGCTCCTCTCATCTCACCCTGGGTCCGGTGGCACTCTGCCATCCCTGCTGTGCCTCTGGCAGCCCCGTGGGTCCCCAGAGAGCAGCCTTGTGCAAGTGCAGGCTGGTACATCAGCTGCAGCCTCCCTTCCCAGGGCTCTCCCGGGGCTGTGTTTCCTCCAGCCTTCACTCAGGTCAGCCTGAAGGATTTGTGTGAGGGACCAGAGAAGGGCAGAGTGAAGGTGACGGTGCTGGTTTGCAGGTGGCAGGAATAGGGCTCAGGGGCTTCGGGTTCAACAACAGGCACTTTCCCCTGTGCAGAGACACAGAGGGCACCTATAATAAAGTTAACCCCTTGCCTGCCTATCTCTGGCACCCGAGGAGGGAGGATTCGATGGGCATTAAGGGCACAAAGAGAGATAAGGTCCAGGCGGGTATGTAGGTCATGGGATTGCAAGGAAATAGGGCCAGGGATGGGGCTGCTGGGCAAGAGCATCTCTTTATGAAGGATGGGCCCTTGGCAGCACCATCAGCAGCAGTGCTGATTCACCCTGCCAGCACTTGCCCAGCAGCAGCAGCAGCAGCAGGAGAGGGCAGGAGGGCCAGCTCTGGGTGAGGGCAGTGGGACCCGCAGGGGCCGGGGCAGGGCAGGCTGCTGGGGCTGTTTCACAGAGAAGTTGCTTCATGAAAGGTACAGAAAGTGCAGGGGGAAGTGACAGAAAAAGCACCAGACGGGAAGGATCTTTGCTGTGGGTTTTTTTTTTTTTTCTTTTAACGGCAAATTAACCCCTGGTTTTAGTGCTGTCGTGCCTTCAGATCTTGAAATGTCGGCAAACGAGGCTTTTTGCTTTCTGTGCATCATTTGACGAAAATCAAACCTAGCAGTACTGAAGGCCCATTTTATTCATCTTCTGAATGAAAGGATTATTAAAACAGCTCTCTGGCTTGTTCTGCATGCCCTGAACACCTCTGTGCACACATGCCTGCATCCCTCGAGTTGCCCTGACATCACCTTTGACCGTAAAAAAACATTGTCAAGTGCAAAATACAGACAGGCAATGGTGAACACATTGCTAAAGCACATGGTGTCTGTGCTATTGGGTGGGTTTGGAGGGGAATGGTCTGCAGTGGGTATGTGGAACACCATGGAGGAGATACTGGGATCCTTTGGGGTGCCCAAACTGGTTCTGGAGCCCTGGGTGGGCTCCACAGCAATACAATGGCTGCTGATTTCAGCCAGAGCACATTGGGCCAGTCTTCCCTTGGCAGCACTGGTGCATCATCTCTCCGAAAGGAATTTGAGTTTGGGTTCCCAAGATTGTGTAGGGTGAGATGGGACTGGTGGGAGGTGCAGCTGACGAGCTCTGAACATCATCTCCTGAAGCTCTTTGCTGGATCTGGGCTGTGGGAGGTCACTTGGTGGGGTGAGGAGTTGGGCTGGGGGTGACTTAGGAAGCCCAGTGTCAGCAGGGCCATGGGCCACCCAGCTGCAATGAGACAGCCCTGCAATAGGCATCCAGCCCCAGTGCTCTGTTTCAGGTGCCACCTATGAACCATTCAGCCTCCTGCTTCTTGTTGTGTCTAGCTTGGATTCCCACTGCTGCCCATGCCAGCAAGGAGCTGGTGTCCAGACCTTTTCCTCTGCTCCATTTGCTCTCCACAGCTCTGAGACCCCAGGGCATGACCTGGTGGGCAGGAGGTCCCCATGCAAGATGCCCTGCAGACAAGGAAGAAAAGTAGTTTCCCATAAAGAGAGAGTTTGTCCAGGGTAAATATCAGCCCCTTCCCCAAGTGGTGCCGGGGGCTGGTGTGCAGGGGTGGCACGCTGTGGGAGGTGGGCGAGCAGAGCCGTCGTGACAGCTCCTCACTTCCCAGCTCCTGCCAGGTGCTGAGCAGGCAGGAGGAGCTGCCTGCCTCCCATGTGCTGTCTCATTTCCCATCCCCACCGCCACCACACTCCCATCCATCCTCCTGAAACCTTGTCAGCCCTCACGGAATGGTCTTTATCAGGGCCTGGGAGCCAGGCAACTGGCCCCTCACGCTCCTGCCAAGGCAGCAGGCTGTGCTCGTGATGGCATATATGTCCTTGTCATTGCTGTGAGGAGCTGAAATCAGCACTCTGACTAATTGGAAGGGTTGGGGAAAAGCAGATGAGGGGATTGAAGAAAAATAAAATTGATGCTAGGAAATAGAAATGACAGTACCTGTCGGCTGGGACGAAGGAGGTGGGATGAAGAGGTGGATGATGCAGAGTGCTGATGGGTTTCACTCCCAAAGATGTTAAGGGAGAAAGGTGATCTGGTGTTGAGAGCTGCAGCTGCAGGGATGGTCCCTGTGCCACCACAAGCTTGGGTTTGCTGGGGCTGGGAGGTGTGTTACCCCCACCACGTTTGTGCAGGGGAGGGGGTGTGTGGGGTGAAAGCCACAGGGAGCAAGAGGCGAGTTGAAACAAGAAATGGCTTGTGGGTGTTCAACACTGGCAAAAAGAGAGGGAGGGGTGGGGGACATCCAGGATGTCACCCACCCTCTGCTGCAATGCATGGCGGTGCTGTTTCTAACACAGGAACCCTTTTTACTTTATTGCATGGCTTTCCCCTTGGCTCACTGGCTCTTCATGCTCTTTTCTTGGTGAAATCTGTCCGTGTGGTGCAATCCCACTGGCTGGCTCTGGGCAGGGGGAGGCGGTGGGCTTGGGAGAGGACAAGGGACGTCAGAAAATGCTGTGGGGCACTTTTCCCCCAGCAGATCACTCACTGCAGCCTGGTCACTCTGGCACAGAGGCCCCCAGGCAGGGACCTTGCTGCATGAGGTTTCTGTAGCATGGGGTGGAGGACAGCAAGAGGAACACCCAGAGCAGTGGTTTGAGGGCTGAAAGAGTTTTAATTTTAGCTTTGCCAGTTGCTCCCTCCCTTCCTCCCCAGGTGGGTCGCGTGCCTCTGCGGTTTGGGTTTCTCCTCTGTCAGATGATGATATTGGTACTTGCCTTCTCTGTGGGTGAACTGGGTGAACTGTTAATCAGCATTTGGGTGGTGACCAGAGGACGGGGAGGGTGTTGCATGCAGCTGAGCCATGGACATCTGGCCAGAACCAAACCCAGATCTTTATTTAAAGACAACAACAATCCTTGCATGAAAACTGCCCCGGACTGCTTCTGTCTCTGACCGTGCCCTCTGTCTCTCATTTTGTAGCCCTGCTGCTGGACATCATGATTGTGGCTGGGCTGCAGAAGCTGGCCAAGCGGAAGGGCCCGTATGACATCAACCCTGGCTTGTTGGACTACCTGACCATGGACACCTACGCCTTTCCAGCCGGGCACGCCAGCCGAGTGGCCATGCTCTCCAAGTTCTTCCTCAACCACCTGGTCCTGGCCATCCCTCTCCGCATCCTGCTGGTCCTCTGGGCCCTCTGTGTGGGGTTTTCCCGGGTCATGATCGGACGGCACCACATCACAGATGTCCTCTCTGGCTTTGTTTTTGGCTACTTACAGTTCAGGCTGGTGGAGTTGATATGGATGTCTTCCAACACGTGTCAGATGTTGATATCCATCTGGTGAACACGGGGGACTTGATGCCTCTCCACTGGAAACTAGGAGATACTTTGAGAGTCTCCCTCCCAGTATTTTCTACATGTTGTTTGTTGGAAGTAGTTGTAACTTCCATGAGTAGTGGTGTTTTTTAATGTTGCTTCCCCACCTTAGAAAAACCAAGTTTCTTGCAATGGATTGGGTTTTAGCAATCAAGGGCCATACCTGTGTTTTGGCCAGATTCTCAAGCTGTGTTTGGACAGCAAGCTAATTTAGCTTTACAGGTGAGAGAAATGAGCTCCATGTCTGCCTCTTTAGGTGGTTCACCCTGGCACCTTGGTATGTCCTCAGGATGGGCAGTGCCTGAGAGCTTCCTGAGAACACACACGTTAACTTTTTTGAGGCTAAATGATTTTGGCCACATGCTTTTTTTCTTTTTGTAAGCCCAGCAGTTGTGTCTTGTACAGAGTCAGGACAGGCACTGCTGGCAGTTTACAGATAATAAATAATCATAAAAATCCTGCCCTGTTTGGTTCTTATCATGAGGGAAGGGACAAAACCAGCCTGGTGTGGCTCTGAGGGACATGCTCAGCTTGGAGCAGGTTCTGCAGTCTTGCTGACTGAGGGGATGCAAATGATATCTCACGTGGGTGGGATGGACCTAGATGGGTGCTCAGGATGCTGACGAAAAATCTTATTTGTGAGGGTGTGGGAGGAGTTTTTGGTCTGGTAAGGGACACATGCCCATTTTCATCCTGGTATGGATGAATAGACATTGTGCAGGATCGTGGTCATTTTATGAAGCAGGTCTTGATGTGCAGTAAAGAGTCTTTTTCTTTCTCCTCATGGCCATGATTTTATCATTATGCCAAATGCTGCTGTAGATGGGGATTTCCAAGACAAGTCTGGTACAGCGCTGCCTGTTTCTGGTACAGCCAGCAGTGTCAGTGAGCTGGAGGGCAGCGAGGCAGGACTGCCCCTGCTCCTGCCTCTGCTCACTTGGCTGTAACCCCCTTACTGGGGTAAATTCTGAGTGTTTCTGTGTCTTACCCTGCATGAAATGAGGAGAGCATTCCTGACCTTCCCTGAGTGCAAACCTGAGCTAATTGTTGTCTGTGAACCAGTCTGAGATCACTGAATACAGAGTCTGATGCCCAGGCATGGTGCTGTTGCTTCCCACTACTGACAAGTGTCAGCCTTGAAACCTGGTGGATCCTTCCCCCAGTGATGGCTGGCTCCATGTGGTGTCTCTGAAATGGATCCCTCCTCACAACTGTCATAAGAGTTTGATGTTTGGCAGACTCAGCACCTTCCTTAACTGGACAAATCCTGCAGAATGGAGGCATCTTGTCATTCCTGCCCTCCTGTCTATCCCAAATGCACCTGAGCAAAATGCACCTGACTTGCAAGGCCAGGGAGCAACCAGCTGGGTCTTGTTCTGTCATCCCTCCCTGCATGTTGGGGAGCTTCCTACAGGAGCTGGTGAGAAGAAGACATTCAGATAATGACTGTTGCAAGCTGCTGACATTTGTTGCTCTTTGATGATTAATATGAAAAGAAGCTAAACAGAAAATCTATCCCTGGCGTGCATCTCCAGCTGGGATGTCAGCACAGAGCCCTGGGAGCTGCCGCTTCCCGCGCTGCCGGCTCCGAGCCTGGGGCAGAAGCTCCATAAGGAAGGCTACCATGTCCTTTGTAGACAAGCCCCCCATGGAGCTCACGGATGGGCTGTCCCTTGGGAAGGGTTTTTTCAGGAGAGGGGGGAGCTCAGGGTCCCACTGGTTCTCCCTGGAGGCTGGTGCAGCAGCAGGCAGAGCAGCAGGGGGTGGTGGGTGCTGCCCGGCTCCCCTCCTGCTGCTGCGGGTGGGAGCAGAGATGTGCTACCCTCCCTCGGGGCTTTTCTTTGCCAATATCCTTCTCCTGCAAAGATTTATGTGAAGAAGCGAGCTGTGGTGCTTTTTCTTCCCTCCAGGCATTATTGCACTTGGCAGAGTTTATCCTCACCCCCAGGAAGGATGGAGGCACGTCACTGAGCTCTGATGGTGTGTGATGCACCCATGCGTGGCTGGACATGGTGGGATCCTGAAGGGACAGCGAGCAGGGGAGGACTTTGCCCCAGTGGCTTTGTGGGAAGCTCTCCAGGATTTACTGAACCTTTGCAAATAGGATGGATGAATCTGCAGGCATGTCGCTGGGTTTGGGGTTTCTTGCACTTGTGTTATCTTCTCCTGGTATATCCAGGTTGGCAGCATGGCTGTGGAGGAGTTACCCTGGTCTTTGCTGGTGTAATCAGGAGAGCGTGGCCTGGAGAAACTGCCATGGTGGGTTAGATCAGCACATGGTTGCAAAGCAAGGCAGGAGAGCAGAGAGAGGTGAGTTGGGATGATTCACAGGGTTAAACTGGGATTCACAGGATGGGGCTTTCTCTCACACAGTTTCTCCAGGGAGTTCTTCTTCCTCAGCCCCCCTGCAGCCTGTGCCCCTTCTCTCCCACAGTATTTCAGTGCCCGGAGCAGGGGATCCCAGTGCTCTGTTCTTGCAGGGAGGATCTGGGGAGAGACTCCAGAAGGTGAGTGTGGATCTAGGCTCAGAGGTGCTGGAAAAGACCTGGCAGAGCCTTTCCTTGGCCATGGCTGCCCTCCCAGCAAGGCAAGCCATCCCTGGTCCCTCTCTCCAGCTGCTGCCGTGCCGAAGGTACCACTCATAAACAACCGGCATTTCTGCGGAGAAAAGCAGCTTCTGTCTCTATAGCAACAGTGGGGGATGGTGGGCACTGTGTCCCGTGTCCCTGCCTGTCCTTGTCACCCAACAAGCAGGACAGGCTGTGGCTGGGCTATCCATCACCTCCCAGAGGGATGCAGGAGACCCCCCAGCGCAGCCCCCCCCATCTCACAGCCAGGGGGATGTGGGGAAACAATTCCAAGCTCTTCCACAGACAAGGTACAACCTGTGCTGACTGTCCTGAGCTTTCAGTCCCCATGACACAACCTTGGGCTGTGCTGGGGAGCTGGGAGGCAGCGTGGGAAGGGATTCAATGCCCACTGCTGCACTCACAGGTATCCAGGGCTGTGTAGGTTTTGACCCAGAGGCAAGGGGGGCACAGCAGCACCAGGGAAAGGACAGTCACTCTGGTCTTCAGGCTGTAGAGCTGTGCCTTTCAGCCCTTGGTTGTGAGGAGGAGCATGGATGCAGCATGCCTGTCCATAAAGCCCTGCAGTATGAGGAGGGTTTTCTGCCCCCTCAGAGGGTTGGGGCTGGGTGTCAGCTCTGGCAGTGCTGCCAGAACATGGCCTTCTGTGTAATGTGCTGGAGCATCACCTGACTCTGCTCTCCACTGACCTTGGATTTAGCAGTGGCTGTGAGAAGCACCAGTGGGTTTTGCAGATGCATGTTACACGTAAGCCAGTGGCTGAGGCATGTTTATGCCTTGTTCTCTGCTCTCCTGGAGCTCCTGCTGATGCTCACACACAGGTTTGGCCCCATCTGTCCTGGGTGAGCCAGAGCAGGGCACAGGGGCTGCTCTGTGAGGTGCTCATGTGGCTGTGGGGAGGCAAAACACCAAATAGTTTGAGCTCCTTCAGGATTGCCCGGGAATGTGAGTGTTTTCCCTGAACCTTCAGATCTCTAAATTCAGCCACACAGGGCTCAACATGAGGCTTAGGAGGAGAGACCCTTCCAAACCAAGACCTCTCCAGGCAGAAGGAACAAACCCTGACCATGGCATCTTCTGCCTTTCAGTTCATCTAGCAGATTAATTAAGAAAATGCCTCAGAGGAGGCAATAATGAAACAAATGTGATCAGCCAAGGGATCTCAACCCCCATGGGCTGGGTGCTGCTGCCATCAGCTCTCCACAGTGCCACGGGGAGAGTCCCAGGCTGCAGTGACAGTGATTTCATGTGTGATTCTTTGGCAGACAGTGAAAGGCCCCTCCTCCCCTCGCCCTAATGCTGATTATGCTCAGCAGCAAAAAGAGATTTTAANAAAAAGAAAAGGGTGCCAGGGTCAGGGCAAGTAGCAAATCTGGATTATATCTTCAGACATATGTGGGAGTCACGGCTGGGGTGTTTAGTTCTCTCCCCTCCTTAACATAAGCTGGTGTTGTTTTCCCAACAAGCTGTTTTGTACATATGTGGCCGAGGCTGCGCTGAAATCAAGGTGGGACAAACCCCTTTGCACATCAGGGCTGTGCTGCCCTCCCTGCCATGGGGCATCCTCTCTACTGTCCCTGGGATACATGTCCTTCCCACGATGAGGCAGCTGATGGGGAGGTAAGAGTGCGGGTTGGATGGGCTGGAGGGCAGGTTGGTGGATTTGAGGATTCAGGGGGAATTAGGAAGGCTGTTACACAAGATCTCCCTGCAGTAGCACAAGTGTGGCTCTAGTTTACCCCAAGCTGGGTTTTCTTGGGCAAACACACTCCTTTTATTCACTCAGGGTGTTTCTGAGGGGGGTGACAGGACCCATGGGCTTAACCAGCTCCCAGCAGCTCAGTGCAGCAGCCCCAGCTCCTGCCACAGCCCTGACACAACAAGCCACACAGAAAGGCCCCGACAGCCACAAACTCACTTTTGGAGCTCCCCAGTTAGGGAGAATCACCTGCATGATTTTCAGTTAAGATTTCTTATTGAAGTGATAATTAACCATGTAATTTCCAGGCTTAGAGTTTAATATATTAGGCAAAGCCTAAAGAAACGGGATGGTGTCTTCCCTTCACACGTGTGTGTTTCAGAGGGTGCTGCAGACAGAAGGTGCACGAACACAGATGATGCCTTTTATGTGTTTTTGGTCATCTGAAATAGAGATGTGGCCCGTTCTTGCCCTCAGCACAGCAGGCTCCAGGCAAGGACATGGACATGTTGGCTGCAGGGTGGGAGCAGGTAATCAAAGAGGTATTTTTCTCTGGTGTGAATCCCAGAGCCCCTGGTTGATGTGCCTATGTCTGCATAGAGTGCTTGATTTAAGGTGTTGCTGGGGCTCTGCCCTCCAGCCGGGTAAGGATGGGGTTGTTTCCCTGCCTCGCTGGGACTCAGAGCAGCAAAGATCTCTGTGCTCTGTCGTTCCCCAGGACGCAAGAGTCAAAGCGGATTAAAGGTCCCTCGGCTGATCACATTTATTTCATTATTTGAGTGAAATCCCTCGTAAATACTGCCTCCCTCCCTTTTCTTTTTATAAAAATAGAAGGCACGAAAGAATTGGAGATTTAGGAAAAGTTAATCACAGGAGTCACTTGAAACCATTAACCTCTCGCAGCCTGAGCGAGGCTGAGCTGTGCCTGAGCTCCGCTGCAGTGAGGAGATGCTGAATGGCTGGGGGGGGCCCCCAGACCGCCAAAGCAGGGCTTCCCCTGGAAAATACCTGGTTCTTAGCAGGCTGAGTGATATTACAGCCCTTTGTTCTGCTAATTGCAGTGTTGGAACAAATTGGTTCAAGCACTCAGGTGGCTCCAGAGCATTGGGCGAGTGGCATCACGTGTAGGAGCCCTGCGGCAAACGCTGCTGGGCTCGGGGCCACTGGAAATGCCAGTGCTCTTCCCTTTGCAGTGTGGTTCCTCTGAGCCTCTCCAAAGAACGGGATGGACTTTGCACAGGGATCTCTCCCGGTTTTTCTAATAAATTTCAATCAGGTGCAGCTGGTTTCCACTCCCAGAAACCGCCCTGAGACCCCATCCCTCCAGTACACCCTCACCCGTGGGACCCTCTCTGACTACCTCTCTTCTCCCAGCCTTGTGCAAGACCATCAGTGCTGGAAAGTCAGACCTGCAGAAATTAATTAGAATAAGAGCAGTGGGAACAGAAGCTGAGAGCTGCAATGATGGATGTTCACAAAACACTTGCCCAGAGCCCAAAGTGCTCTGGGCATTCGGCGATGTTTGCTTCCAGCCAAGGAGCTCTGCAACAGTTAAACACACTCAGTGCAGTCATGATTAGGGAATCAGCCTCTGATATCTGGGTGTGGGTTCACTGCACCCAGACCTGGTGCCCTCTCTCCACTGGGATTTGAAGTTTGGAGCTGCCAGCACTGGTTTGTCATGGATTGCATCCCTGGCTGCAAAAGGGAGTTTTGTGTTCTCGAAGTCCTAAACCTTAGGTTGTGTATTAATAGAATGGTAATGCATCACTTTTGCGTCCAGCACAAGCAAGGGGTTATATAAAACACAGATTAATGGGAATCAGCAAAATAGAGGAGCATGTGGAGGGATGCAGTGAGGATGTCTTGGGAGGGCAGGCAGGAGGGAGGTGGCAGGTCCAGAGGGAAGAGAAGGTGGCTGAGCAGATTCAGAGCACTTCCTGGCAGGATTTGCTCCAGTTATTGTTCTGCAGTCCCTGATTCAGAACATTTCCTGAACCAGTGTGTCTGTGATCCGGGGTCTTCTGTACCTGGATGATAACAAGAAGGCAGAAAAGGGGTCTGGGAATTTGACTGGAAATGGCTGAGTTTTTCTTTTCCTAGCTGACAGACATCATTTCTACACCTGCAAACAAGCAAACAAAGTACAGGTGGGAAGATAAACAGTAATCCAAAGGAAAGGCACATCTTTCACTAGGTGCTAAATGAAACCCCATCCCCAATGTGGCTTGTTTCACCTCTCCCATCCCAAAAAAAAAAGGTGATACTTGGGTTAAGAAAGGCTGGGAATGCTCGGAAACTCCTTCCCACTGTTCCTCCCCACTGATGGGTGGGAGGTCAGTGGTTCCCAGGGGCCCCCCACACAACCCAGAAGAGCAGTTCCTTACCTTTGGGCAGAAAAGTTTCCTCTTGCAGACTTCTCAGCCCAGAAACATTCAAAATGTGCTGAAGGGGCAGGAGTGACACTCACCCAAACCCTTCCTGTTGCTGCTCCTCAGAGCAGGGGCAGGGCAGAAGAGAGGGAAAGCAATAGGTTTTTGGGCACCTGCCTGTGGTGTGACCTTCCCTGGGAGAGCGTGACCTCAGCAGCTCTGCCCTCACAGATGGGACGATGCCTCCCACCCCGGGAGGAAGGCACAGCTGGACTCCAACCATCAATCATGTCCCGCCGGGAAGGGCTTGTATGGGCTGTGGGATTCCTGGTGGGGTGACTTTTTTTTCAAAGCCTCCTGCAATAACAGCAACTGTTGCTCAGCTTCCTTTCTAGATAACCTTTTTCCTGCTGCCCAACATGCTTATCTGCTGCAGACAGACTGGCAAGATGAACCGGAAAGCTGATACCTTATCTCTGCCTCTCAAGGAGCCTATTTAAGTGCTGGAATGTGTTGAGATGGTAAATGATTGTCAAAATCCAAGTGAAGAACATGGACCTAAGGACAGGTCCCGCTGGGAGGGAGCACCTAGTCAAAAAGGAGACTAGTGGGACTACAGCCTTTCCAGGCTTTTCTGGCAAAAAATGCATCTTTTATCTGCCAAAAGATGCATCACCTGTTTGTTTAAAAACAAAAAGAAGAGCTAATCTGTGGGTTAACCCTGCAGGATGCTCCCAGCTCGGCGTCCCCTCGATAGGGCTTTATCTGTGTCTCAGTTTACTCACTGCAGGAAATAAACTGCTGTGGGTCGGCCTCGCAACGGGCGCAGTGTCTGATATCACATGGCACATACTCCTCGCTCCCCCTTTAATCTGTGCTGCTGTGGGAAGCAGCAAGATGCTCACACATTCATAAAGGTAAATAGGATTGGAGAGCTATCGGGCTAATTGAAATGAACGGGGCTCAGCAGCTCAGACAGCCTGATATAACCAAATGAGACCTCTCCGGGGACACAGAAGTCAAGCAGAGCTTCAGCACTTCACTTATTTCAGCCACTGCAAGTGGCAGCTACAGCAACAGCAATTTCAGGCACGGGGCTTTGAGTGCTGTGACAGCAGAGGGGCCAGGGAACGCCGGCGTGGCCGGGGTGATGTCCCTAACAGCTGCTGGGGAGTGGTGAGACAGACTTATTTTGGTCCTGTCCTGGGGGAAAAAATAGCTGGTGGAGATGTTGCCAGCCCGGAGCACGTTGGCAGCAAAAGCCAGGGTGCTCTCCCTTCCAATAGGCAACGGTGTCCCAGCACGCCCAGGGGGTGGGATGGGGAAAGGGAATTGGGGCCAGGCAAAACCACGGGGGAGCAGCCCCACACCAGTGGGTTGTACAGCCCTAAAGAGCTCGAGGAGTGTCAGATCCCAGCACACAGACCAGCGAGCAATGGGAGCTCATGTGTGTGTGAGGGGTCCCTGTACCCCCCTGCCCTGGCAGCACCCCCGAGGGCCAGGCTCAGACCAGGGCATGGCTTTTGCCACTCCAGCTGTTCTTGCACAGTGTTTGCTGCAGAAACTGTCGGGCTGCAATGCACGGTGCTACCACAGGCTGCTGCAGCTGAACGTTCATCTGTTCCACGTCGCCAGCTACTATTCCACAGCAATGCATAAGGAATTGCCATCCCAGAGCAGACCTCAGCCTGTCTGTGGGATGATGCCAAGTGCTTCAAGAGAAACACAAGTGACCCTGTGGCAGCCAGGATGGGACGATGCACTTTCTGGGAGAGCTGATCCCGTCTCACACTTGCAAGAGCTGCCCCATCCCCTGAGGCTTTTCATCCCCTGCAAAACTCGGACTTAGACACTACAACATGTGTGTCTAAAAGGTTCTCCAAAATATCTTTGCAGGATGCCAGGCACAGGCTCAGCCTTTTTGTGGGTTGCAGAGAGGACCCTGCAGGGAAGCATGACGGGAAGCCTGTGGCACTCATTTTTCTCTCCTTGATGTTGTTGGATTATGCTGGTGGGGAACAGGGTTGGTGTAGCTGTTATCTCCTGACACAGCTGATCAGTGCTATGTGTCTCTGCCCCTGCCTTCCTTGTTTAATTCCTTTAGGGCAGCTCTTGTATTTTGGGGCCATAGCAGCTCCAGTCCTCACCCTGTATCCCTGCTGGGTGCAGTGACAGTCAGGATGGGGCTGGGCTGCCCTGCAGAGAGAGCAAGGCCGCTTAGCAGTTGTTCCTGTCAATGTAAAAAGTGGGAACGAGGGAGATCCATCTGAGCCGCTTGGTGTCTGTGTCTTGTGATCCTGAAACCCAAGAGCCCCCCTGACTCAGCAGGTTATTAATAACCCCCTGGCTGTGCTCCCACTGCAGCTCCTGTCAGCCCTGGCACTGCCTGGCTCTCCTCTGTGGTGAGGTGAGATGCACACCCTGGGCAAGGGCAGGGGCTCCTTCCTGCCAGCCCCTGCAGCCCATCCCCACCCACGGGAGGGTGTGAGGCTTGTGGAGGAGTTTGGAGAGACCTCGAGGCCTCTGCACCTCCTGCAGCACAGGAGAGGCTACTGGTGCTGCTGAAGTCAGACTCATCACATGCTTGTCCCAAGTCCTCTGGTTTTTGTGCCTAAAATCAGCCCTGGTTCAGGCTGCAGCACAGGGAGGTTTGGCTTCTTGGAGTGCAGCATCAGCACTGCCACCTGCCCGTTCCCTGAACTGGGACACACCATGTGCCCCCAGGCTGCTGCAGACCCCGGTGGCTCTAGGCCCCCATGTCTATTTAGACAGGATGGGATCTGCCAGCCACCAGGTTTTCATCCCCCTCTGCTGAACCTCTTCAGTGCTCACACTCCTCTTCCCAGGAACAGACGGGCAAAGCAGAGGAGCCTCAGGTCCCTTGGAGACAAACTGGGGAGGAAAGAATGGCACATTCAGCAAAACTGTGGTGATGATGCAATCTGGGGTTGGGCTGCACCAGGGGAAGCACACAAGATGCAGGCAGCCTTCTGGGGGCCCCTGGGTGGCACTGCCAGCCCTGGGGGGCACAGACCAGAGCTGCCCAAATCTCCTCCTGCTCAAGGTGGGCTGTAGCTCACCCACATTTCCACCACATCACACAAACAACCAGGGGCTCAGCAAAGCTGCAGGGTGATTTGGTGTGAGCGTGAGCCAACCTGTGTTTACCACCGCTGGTGACATTAGCAGAGTTCATTTGCACTCCCTGGACAGGTTTTAAATAGCAAAGTGGATCTGCTTTACAGGTCTGGGGCAGCCCTGGCTGCAGATGGAGCACTGAGTCCTTCCCCTTTTATGTTCCTTCCCTCCTGCTCTGGTTCTTCCTTTTCTGACACTAGAAATAGTGCCCCAAAATGCTTCGACCTCCTAATTTTTTTCCCAAGAAGGCTGTGTCCTCTCCAGCCCTGCAACTTACAGGTAGAGCTGGAGCTCTTTGCTGAGCCCTGGAGAAGGTCCCAGAGCCCTGACAGCTCCATCCATGCATTTTTTTCCCCTTCCCTGTCTCCTCCTTTTCCCTCAGCCTTCTCTCTTGCTCTCCCTTTGAACCCACTGTGCAGACCTGTCCTTGATGGGGACCAGAGCTTTGGAAGGAGATTGGAGCCAGGGAAGGGGACAATTCTGACTTCCCCCCTGGTACCCTGGGCTGCTGTGGCACTTTGGCTCCACTTTGTGTCCCTAGGCAGGGCACTTGTTTCCATCCTGCTGTGTTCCATCGTGGGACTCTGTGGATAGAAAAGGCAACTTCTCTGCAACATGGATTTATTTCATCCATTTGCTTCCTGTTGCCCTTTCATCCCCTTCTCCTTCATTAACTTCTTTCCCAGGGCTCTCCCTGCCTTTCCCCCATCCCCTCCAGCTTTCCCCCCATTTCCCATCACCTCTTCTCCTCCCCATGCAGCAGGTGAAGCGTTTCAGCTCACAGCACCAGGAAAACCCGATTCCCACGTGGTGAAGCATCTGCTCGATGCCTTCCTCGGCTGCCTCCCTGAGCACCCCTGGTAGGTGTGAGCCCAGCCCGGGGTGTCCCTCCTGCACAGACCTTTTGCTCCCGGGGGGACATGCGGGGACAGGGCTGGATGCTGCCGGAGGGGGCGAGCCTCGGAGCCCCCCGGACCCCGCAGCAGGGACTGGGGATACTGGGGAGACTGGAGATACTGGGGATACTGGGGAGAGCGGGGCTCTCCCGGCGGCGGCTCCAGGCTGGGTTTGTCGCTCCATCTAGTGGGGACGCGGCGGGATGTCGCCGCCGCCCGGGAGGGCGACTCGGAGCAGCCCCCTGGAACGGCGATGTCCCGGGTCCTGAGACCCCCTCCGTGTCCCGGGAGCTGTGCCCGGTGTCCCCACGCCAAGGGAAAGCCCCGCGGGATGTCACACCCCGGGCCGTGCGGCTGTTCCCGAGGGATCCCCGGCGGGACGCGGGGATGGAGCGACCCGAGGTGGATGGAGCATCGAGGCAGATGGTGTGTTTTCCTGAGCAGAGGTAGTCAGCACCCACTGAAATATTTAGGAATTGTGTTAATAATTAAAGAAGAGACTGAACTCTAAAGGGACTTGGAGTGATCTCATGAGACGGAAGGAACAAATTTAGTTAAAAGAAAAAAACACACACTGAAGAGCAGCATTGTTTCGTTCATTCCCTGAGAAAAAGGGAATGTGGCAGTTCTGGAGATTCTCCAAAGAACAACCTCGGTTTGGGGGCTCTTCAGGTGAACCCTGCAGCCCCTGCTAATTGCAGTTACCATTCCTGTCTCTGCAGCGTGCAGGATTCACACGCTGGCTGAGCTGTGATCATCCCATTCCTGATCAGAGCCACACTCTGCGGGGACACTGAGAGCTGGCTTGCTTACAGCAGGGGTTGCAGCTCCACCAAAAATCACTTGTTCTCATCAGCTTCATCACACTCAGAAGCAGCTGATAGTTCTCTTTAGCGGAGTGAAGCGAGATATTTTTGAACTGTGAAAGAGCAGCTGTCTCACAACACACGGAGGGAAGGAATCGGGTGGTTGTGGTCGAAGGTTGGAACTGAGAACCCAAACGTGTCTGTGAACTCGCATTCCAACCACAACTATGGTCGTTGTAAGGGTTTCAAGATAAGAAACAAAATTATGTGTTAGTTTAAATCTGAACTGAATGTTCAACACTGCAAAATTATTTACTTCAATATACCTTCGATAAATTTGAGGGAAGTATGGGTTTGCCTATCCCTGTTTTGCATTTTGGGGAGGATCCCCCTTTGTCAGTGCAGCTCTTGTGACTAACTCCAGCTGCAAATATTTGACTGAGTTACTCCCCAGAGCTGGCTGCAGTTTTCATGGATGTACTGGAGGGAATGAAGTGGCATTTTCAAAGGAAAGTGGAGTTTGTTGCTGAAATATCCAGATCAGCTCTGCAGAGGTTTGGCTCTAGTGTTGTTTGGGATGATTGCTGATCTTCAGATTTAGACTGAAAGAAGTTTGATATATTTATATAATCCAGTGATCTGCCTATGAATTGTCCTAAGAGTCAGACAGGTTGAGTTAACAAGAAATCTTTTGCCTATCTCAGAATATTCCTTGTGTTTTGAGATACACCTTCTAGGACGCTATGTCAAATAATTGGATTCCTTTATTTGTCTAGGGTTTGGGGTTTTTTCCCAGCCACTTTGAAAAAGGGGGCTTTGATAGAGCAAACAGGTGCTAACTGAAAAAAGCAGGTGCTTCTAGATGTGTTTTTCTGTGTGCTCTGGTAGTGAGTGTTGCATTGAAAAAAACAGGTCTTTGCCTGACAAAGCTTTAGTACTTGCACCTCCATCTCCCTGTTTTCTCCTCTTTTCTGAATGTGTTGAAAACTCAGCATGTCACCAACAATCTTTAGAGTCTTTTGAAGAACACAAGCTTGCACATTGTGGCAAAGATGTGTGGTGTTTCTTCATCTCTTTTTTATTATTATTGTTTTTTGCTTGAGCCTCTTGTTATTTAAGAAACCAAGGCTGTGTGAGGGCTTCCAAGTGGATGTAGCAAGAAAGGCAAGGCTTTAAAAGCTGCCCAAAGAACAGCCAAAGGAAAAACCACCAAGCCAGGATGAGCAGAAGCAGTGGACTTGTTTTGCAGTTATGCATGAGGAAAAACTGAAGTCATGGCTGATGAAGTGCCTCCAAAATACTTGCAGGATCAGGCAAGCGGTATTTGGTCCTTGTTGCAAGCAAAGCTCAGTGCTCCAGCCAGCTGAAAGCAATTCACTTCTCATTGGAAGAATAGTTTCTTCCTTTTAATCAGCTCTGTTTTAAATGATTTCCTTTTTTAGTGCCTTAAATAGGCATTTTGGTTTGTTGTTCAGGCAGCCAGCATTTGCTCATGAAGAATGGAGTGGGTCTGCAGCCTTTAAAATGACAAACAATAGCTGGCAAACAGACACTTCTATGGCATCTCCTTTTCACACAGCTTGCAAATCCCATGGGCTGCAAAGGAATAAGGAAAAGAAACAGCCTCTACCTGCTACAGCAGCTGGAAGAAGCAATAAGGAACAAATTGAATCTATTCTCATCTGTGAAACTAGAGGGGAAGGGTTAAAAATGGCAAATAAGGCCATAGCTGGGGGTACCCCGTGCCCTGCAGTAGGAACTGGAGTCAGTGGCTTTGTCCTGTCTCAATGGTGAGACCTGGTGGAGAATGAGAATGAGATCATCTTAACTAAAGTGCTTTTTTTCACACCCACCTGTGAGGTAAATCTTCATACAAATAGTGGCTCTGCAATCTCTAGGCCAGAGATAGATTGGACACCCCATGAGTGGATGAGCTATTCAGCAAATGCTGGGAGGGGTGGGGATCTGAGACTATAAACTGACCCCAAAAGCAGAGCTCTCATAATTGTGTCACAACACACCAGACACTTAAAGCAGATGCACAGAGGGGCCATGCCATGAGTTAGTGTGAGTTAGGGTGGGTGTGAGGTTGCAGTTTCTGCTTTCCTTGATCACAATTAACTCAGTTTGGAGTAAATGCCAAGATTCCTGGGTTTTCATACTTTTTTTTCCCCCATTCCCAGTATTTCCTACTCTATTTCAGCTTAGAGAGGTGAGAGGTTCCAGGTTCCTCTCTCATCAGAATATCTCTTTATTCTCCCTGAAAAACAAGTTTATGAAAACATCTCTATTGATGTTAAGTCTTAAATAAGAGGGGGAAAATAAATCTTTTATATTTCAGACCCCATGTCCCCTTACTGTGTTTGAGGTCTGGCTTTCAAAGCATTCCCTTATATTTGGGTAGCACAGCCTCATACACAGGATTACAGAGAACTGCCAGAGCTACTCATGTCTTCTCTCTCACCTCTCAAATATGACAGCTCAACTCCATTGATGTTCTTGTTGACTGGGTTTTGGGTCCTAAGGCCCTGTTCACTTAGTTGCAGGCTTGAACTTCCCTGTAGCTTGTTCAGATGAGCTAATGAAGTCAGTGCAGGCATGAAGCATTCTTGATTCAGACACAACTGAGTTTGAAATGATTTTCACGCTTCAGGGCATAAACCAGCTCCTCCCTCATAGGATTAGAAAGCATATTCTCCTGTGAACAGGTTGTTCCACAACTGGCCATTGCATGTTTCTTCTGCAGCAGCTGATGTTGGCTGCTGTCTGAGATAGATGGAAGACTGCAAGGACTGTGACCAGACCCAGTAAGGTAAATGTGCGCTGGCAAATGGGGAACAGAGCAGGATTGCTTTGCTTCTTCCAAAGGGATTGTGGAGTTTTTTTGAATGACTGTGAGGGCAGTAAGGCCCTGTCTTGTGGTGCAAGCTGCCATTTACAGCTGAGCAAAGTGATAGCAAAATGGCACAGGAGGGGATTGATGGATTCAGAGCAAATTTTTGTAGAAGGTGTAGAATATAATAGAAATTATATTATTTCTAGGAGGCCTTATACCACAAGACATTTCTGTAGATGCTGTAAGCCCTCTGCAACAAATATTTTCTATGTGATAGGATTTTTCACTAGTGGAAGGAACACAGCAGGATTTCTGCTCTCACTTGTAATTAGTCCTGGGATGAGGAAGCAGGACTCTTCCTTAGTTTGACTCTCTTGTCCAGAGATAATTTTCTAAGATCTCTGGAGCAGGTGAAAAATCAGAATGGGTGAGCAGTCCTTGCAAAACAGATCCTGCATAGAGCTGTGCACTGAACTTCTTCCAGCTGAAACCTCTTCCTCAGTCTCTGCACAAATCTCTTCTCACTATTGACACTCTTCCCTCACAGCCTGTTGTGGGTCTAATCCCACCAGCTTTCATTTTACACCAGTTGTTTTGGTTTATAAACAAGGAGGTGCAAGACAGTGCAGGGCTCCTGAAGAGCAGCAGAGAAATTCCTCACCTTATGCCAAGGTCTGATGGTGTCCCCATGGAGCAAAATGTAGTGGACCAGGATGTAGAGGAGCCACACTCTTCCTTGGGGTGGGTGGGACAGGCTCTGTCCTTTCACTGTTCAGGTCATGCCCAGCTTTGGACAGTGAGGGGGAGGGAAGCTCAGCCCCAATTAAGTCCTGAGCCAGGAGACTTGTAGAACTCCACATATTTGACCCTGGCACACTGCTGGGCACCTGTGGAAAAGCCAGGAGCTGGTGGGGACTGCAGTGTACACACCTGGTAATGAATGTGCAATTGCCTCTCATGTGTTTACTTTGGCCTTTTGATCTCCGCAACAGGTTGCATTAATTTCCCCCTTAATTGGCGCATCTTTTCCCTTGGCCTTGGATTGTTGCCTTGGAGATGCACAGGAGACCTTTGGAGAAGTGCTTATTACAGAGACAGGTGTGCACAACGCTGACCTGGACAAACCTGTGTGAGTCACCTGCTCATGGTGGGGCTGTAGGTGAGTCACTGAAAGTGAGGGGATCCCACATTCCTGACCTGCCCAAGGGCAGCATTAATGCCTTTGGTTGCTTGTTGTTAAACAACAACAAGCGCAGCACGAGATGGTTCACTCTCCTCTTCCACCTCAGCTGACACGGGGTGTGAAACCACACGGTCCTGCAGAGCGAGGTGGCTGAATGAGAAAAGTCCAAATCAGAGGCATCCTTTGGAAGTCTGGCTGACCTGTGGTTGCTCTCACAGAGGACAGCGGGGTTTGTACTGGCAGGAAGCAAGTGTAGAAGAGCTATTTGTGTGTACTTGTCTGACTGATGAAGGGAGAAAAACTAAATGCCCCAGATTAATGCCCTGGCTGTCCAGTGAGTTGGAAGAGCAGGAGTTTGGTAATGTCAGGAAGGAGGGTGGGCTCCTGTAAGGAAAGAAGTGGAGGGCACTGGCATCCTGTCTCTATAGTCAAGAAAAACATCTTGAAAGATGAGATGAGACACCAAAGGGGCAGCAGGAGTAGTGTAACACTTTGATATCTAGAAAAGGAGGGGATCTTGTCAACCAGATGATGGTTTTTAGCAGCGCTGGTGCATCTCTTGGTAGCTCAGTGCCTGGCAACTTCAATAGCAGTGCAGATCAACTGTAGGAACATGACATATGGTCCAGAAAGCTGTTCATGCATTTCCTCCCTCTGCATTACTCTCGATCACTGTTTGAGATCAGACACATTTCTCATGAGCAGTGATCCAGGTGCCTGGCCTTCCACTGGTCCTGTAACCTGGAGAGAGGTGGGAACTTTTGCTCCTGAGGCATTGCTTATGCCAGGGAAACCTGCTGCAAAATCCCTCTAAAGCCACCTTCCCTTCATGGGCAAGGACATGGGTGACAGCACATGCCTGGTGACCCATGAATAAGCTAAAGAGTGCATTTACATGAGACCTGCAGGTGCCCAGGTGCTTGTCCCATATATATTATACATGCACTCACTTATATAAATATATATATGTGTGTGGGCATAGTTTTTGTGAACTGCTGGACAGTCCCTAAGAAATAAATACATGTGTGCCTGCAGTCTGGTCTTCTGTCACCAAATGTCACACTGACAGGCACCTGTGTGTGTGTGTGTTACAGGACAGGGAAGGAGAATTAAAAAAGGGAGGCTGCTCCATCCTTGTGTCCAAGGAGACCACATCTTCCAACCTATAAGAGGTTTCCTGGGCACAGGAACTGCACTTTTTGCAGCAACTTTTACAACGCTAACTTCAGTGCCAATTTCTTGCCAGCACTGCTGTTCGAATTGTGTTGACCTGAAGCTCTTCTCATCTGGAGCAGGGACTGTGTTTGCCTGCGGAGTGGGAGACTCCACATCCTCCCTGTGCAGCTACTCCACCCTCAACATAGAGAAGCTCCTCCTCACGCTGAGGTGGAACTTGTGTTTTAGTTTATGGCCATCGCTGCCAGAAAGAGCCCGGCACCATCCTCTTGGTGCACACCTTTGGGACCTTCATGTGCATTAATAAGTCATCCCCAGAGTCGGCTCTTTCGTCGGAGAGATGCTCCAGACCGATCCCCACCTCCGTGCCCCGCTCCGGCAGCCCCTCTGTCTCTGTCCCTCCCGCTCCTTCCTCCTCCTCATCCCGCTCCCTCCTCCTCCTGGTCC